>KB455315.1:261981-273960 GCA_000341325.1 Panagrellus redivivus | reverse complement strand
GGCGGATGTGCCTGCGGATGCAACCGTGGTGGCTGCCGACGTAAGCGTGACCTCTTCGATGCTATCAACGCCTATGAAGCCGGTCGTGCCGTCGCTGCCACTGATCTCCTCGAGTAATTCCTCGGCCTTCTTAATCTGATCTGCCACTGACTTATGTATTCTGTCCTGTCTTTTGTATTTATTGCCGTCTCCATGAATAAACCAATTTCCCTCGTGAGTGTAAAACTGTAAAATTATACGTCAAGTTATTGTTGTTTTTTCAAAAAAAAAACGCCGTTACTGTTAATCAAAATTTGCCCCTTCTCCAGAAATAGTTATGTCCAAAAAGCGAGAAAATAAGATTTACGGCGCTGATTAAGCGCTGATTAATTTAACAATAATTTGCACATTTTGCAAGGACGTTACAAACCCGATAAAAAAACTAACTGAGATTATGAAAAAACAGTAATTTGCAATATTCAGTTCCGATGATTTAAAAATGCTTGATGTCTATTTTTTCCGACTGAGTATATATTGTATATAAGTGTAATTCACTAGCGGCAACAACAACGGGGGGCAACAGCTTGCCAAATGACGCCTTCGAACTTGCATTCTATATTCCGGGTGTATAGTGGTGCGTATTTGGCTGCCTTGGACCCTTGCCACCGACGGCAACGTTATTGACAGCTGCAGCTTGTCGCGGTCGCCTCGTGCTTTTCATTTGGCTATTTCTTCTATTGCATTGGCTTGCTTGTTTTGCCGTCACAAATCTAAAATTATTATGGAAAAGGAAAAAGAAATACTATCAACTTATGTCTTACTTTCACCTTATTGTTTTCAAAACAACAGAAAGGTTGAAATAATTGCAAAGGTAAATAACTCTTGCCCATAATTAGGATTTACTTTTACATTTATGTTGTTTTAGTACGGATCACTGTTATTTGCTACGAGCTACTTTATTTGCATGGTTTTGTTCCATTTGAATTCTAGAGACAATCTTTGGGTTCTTTTCCTTCCACAATTTATTTTCTACAGCATCGCCTTCATATTTCTCCAAATTTATGTCAACAAAACGTTTCTATTTATGCAGGTTTGTCATCAAATGTAATTTTTTTCAGTGTATTCAAACTTTTCAGATAATGTTAACGTTTATTTTCATTCCTTATGGTTGTTATCTTACCATTTTTGTGAGGAAAAATTTTGAATCCAGTTATGGCTTATCCGTTGTATCACTTTTCACTGTTTACGCAATGTTGATATACCCAACCATCCTCCATATTGATTATAGAAAACATTATGCCAAAAACCTTTCAACTGCCGAAAGTGTTTCTACCCTCAATACCATCGATTTTGTTCATTCTTTATTCCTTGTTGTTTGTGTTTTTGTTACAATACCATTAACGGAATTGTTAAAAATTTCGCTTCCACTTTATCTTTATCGCACTCCTCGTGACCAAGAAATTCCAGTGACATATTTTAGCGGAATTGGCATTTTTATTTGGATTTGTGTTTTTATTTTTGAGATGAGTATTTGTGTTGCGCTATATCTTTTTGTTAGTTATAGTAATCAGTTAAAATGCATGGCATCCTTAAACAACGTCGAAATTGACGTTAGTGGCCGAGCATGGTATTCAGTTTGTCATCAGGTTGTTCTTGCTTTCTTAAAGTTTAGAAAAGACTGTTCAACGTTTCTTTGTCTTTCGTGGTGCCCTTCACGCAGTTCAATTGGTTGGAATCGATCAAGTGTCAAACCAGAAGAATCTCAAAAACTTCCATTGAAACCAGTCGCAGTATTGAATGTGTAATGTAAAGTAAAGAATATGACAACTTGTATTCGACGTTTTGAATAAAATTAAAATGTTGAAGGTCCGCTAATGTCAAATTTGTGTTTGCGCGCATGTGCAAATGCATAAGTTAGGTTGGCATACATAAAAAGATTGAATGAACAAGAAAAACGCACGCGCCGCAACCTTGGCAAAACGCACTTAATGACAATGCGGGTTTTCGATTCGCTATCGATTCCACAGAGGCCATGGTTAGGCATTATTTATTAATAATCTGTCCCGTACGTATGACTTTGCCGAAATATCATGATAATTAACGGTTATTTTTATTTCACTGACGTTAAGTTAGCAACGTATTAAAACAAAATTTAAATTTGAAGAAAAAAACGCACATGATCGAAACGAAATCAGATAAAACCAATGCAAACATTTCAGGAAAATGAATTATATTTACAACAAATGAAAGGAGAAGAATAATTAAAGTGAGAAACAGAAGAGAAGACTGATAATTTCGAGACCGTGAATAAGAATACTTGCATCAACAAGCAATCGAAACGCTAAAAGACGGAATTCGCTCAATTCTGCACCGGTCGTTCGAGGTCGACCATTTCAGTATCGCCGTCACGGTCCTGTTGAGAGGTAGGGTTTTCTGGCGGCTTGAAGGACTGTTCATTGCGCCGGTCATCGCCATCCTTATCCGTGTCATACAGGTCGGAGCCATGGACGATCATGTTATCGGTGATTTCATCGCCTAAGCGCTCATCCGGGTTAGCGTTGTCCAGTCTGGCTTGTTCCAGCTCTTCGAGGTTGATGACATCGGGACCAGTTGCTAAAAAGATTGGGGTTAGAACGCCGTTTAAGTGATTTAAAAAGTTCAAACTCACGTTGCATCTGGACACTGGGAGCCGCCGGCATCTCGCGCAAATTCTCGTAGACAGCTTCCTTCAAACGGTCCAACATCTCTGGAGGATTGTCGTTTTGAGCGTTGCTGGGATCAATGTGAAGGGTGAAAGTTGGCGAGAAGTATTCAAAGAAGTCGTTGTGTGGCAACTTGTTCGACACCGGCACATCGACAGCCAATGAAGTCTCATACGTCCAGCATCGAGCAACATTGCGAGCCGTGTAGCCGCCACCACCGAGCATCATCAACGGAACATTGTATCGTCGGAAGAAGGTGACACAGTTACCATGGCCGAAGAGGGTCAAGTTGAAGGAACCCAGACGATCGCCATTCAGGGAATCAGCACCACATTGAAGGACGACTGCGCTCGGCTGGAAGGTTTCCATGACCTTTGTCATGACGGGTTCGAAGATGGACTTGTACGATTCATCGGTGATGCCATCCTTCAACGGAACATTGACAGCGTAGAAATGGCCACGACCTACGCCAATATCAGTAATGTCGCCAGTGCCAGGGAAGAAGTCACCGTGCTTGTGGAAGGACACTGTCATGACGCGATCAGTCGTGTAGAAGGCTTCTTCGACGCCATCGCCGTGGTGGACATCAATGTCGACGTAGAGGACGCTGAAAAACCAAACTTTATTGATTTTATTACCTAATTACAGACTTTTAATGTAAATTTCGTGTCAAAAAATGCCAGAAAGGTTCCATAAAAGTGTTAATGGCCAACGTTTACACCGAAAATGTTCTTCCCGTGGATCCTCCTCCTAATCAGTGCTGCCCATGCTTGCCAAAATCAGAACTCCACCGTTGAATTCGATATTGAAGTAACTAGCATCTTATTTTCACCAAGAATATAAGTCAAGTTTATAGCTCAAAGTAAAAACATCCGAATGCCGAGCCGCTGGAACTGACGGCCCACTTTACATCTACTTCGTCGACGAAGGCAAATCGCCGTTCAAATTCGCCAAATCTTTAGGCCCCTTCCAGTTGGATACTGGCTTCAAGAAGTACGAAAAAGGCACCCTTTCAACTCAAACGGTAACCATAATCTCAACTTTCGATATAAAGCGTAAAAATTTGCAGATCAAATGGTCCGAAATCTCAAACAAGGCCACCGATCCCTCCAAAATCTGCTTCCCCAAGCTCGAAACAGTCATCATTGAAAAGAGCTACTACAATTCAGTCGTGCCGAACTTGTTCAGTGCCTGGAAACCGGTTTCAATCGAACTAACAGTGGCCCCACTAAACAACCAAACGGCGCCAATCAACAATACTTTCGTTTTCTCGCCCAGTTGCAACAATGCATGGATCGATGAAAACGCGTTCTATCAAATTGGCCCCGCTCGTGGTCAGCTTCAAAATCTTGGAAGCACTTATGACGATATTTTTGAGTAATTTTGAGTAATCTGCGCGCGCTAAGTAATGAAAACTAAATAAAAGACCTACCGTTGGTGATACTTGAGCAATTCCAGAATGCCGAGGACAATATCGTTCGAGTAGCAGAATCCGGAAGCTTCTGCTTTCTTGGCGTGATGGAGCCCGCCCATCCAGTTGATGGCAATATCGGTCTTCTGCTTGTTGAGCTTGACGGCAGCGGCAAGGGATCCACCGGATGAAAGTTGGCAAAACTCGTAAAGACCGTCGAAAACTGGGCAATCTTCGCCGACGTTGACTGAAATAGGCTTTATTAGATGGCTTTAGATGTTTTGTGGGACTTACATTTGACCATCTGCTTATTGAGCGTCTTCAAATTCTCCGGCTGAGCCTGCTTGAGGAACGTGATGTAGTCATCGGTGTGGAATTTGACGAGATCGTCGTAATCTGCCGGGAATGGACGCTAAAAAAAGGCTTTTTCAAAACTTTTCAGACAAAAAATCGATAAAAACATACGTAGATGTACATGTGCCGGTACAAACCATAGTTCAGAATCAAATGATGAGCCATCTTGATGCGACTTGGTTTCATGACGTGGCCCTGGCCGTAGTAGAAGTTGCCTATGCTCGCTGAAATTGACCAAATTCAATTCAAAACCCAGAAAAACAATAAATTTCAAACTTACAATCGTAATAATAGCAGACACGTCGCTTAGCATGCTCGGCAACGGGTGGTGGTGGACTAGGATTATGGTTGATATGGATTTCAACACCATCGACGTCGGGAAACTTAATAATCTCCATAATTGATACTGTAACTGCAAAAAGTTAGCAAATCCAACTAAAAAACAAAGAATAGATACAATTCCGGTGATTTACAACCGTAATCCTCGCAAAAACAGACACGAAAAAGAAACACGTCTTTCTTTGAGCGAAACAAAAACAACAAATAACAACAATCCTAGCAAATACTAACAACATAAACAACTATAAATGACTCCTATGAATTGGCCGCAGCCTTGTTGACGTTCTCCTCAATGAGCTTAACGATGTCCTGCCTCGCGCGTAGTTGGGCCTGCTTATAATCGTAGAGCGCACCAAGCTTCTCGCGGCGTTCCTCGATGGACTGCTTATGCCGGTGAGCGATGTTCTTCTCGATGGCCGTGGCCCAGTCTCCGGTGGCGGCTACCTCGCGCAGGGCTCGTAGGATGTTGGGTAAGGGCATGTAGAAGCTGCCGGCCTCCCACTTGACGTATTTGCGCACGGGGAGATAGATAGGGGTGAACTTGTACCTCCTGGCGGTGTGGATGG
The DNA here is from genome assembly GCA_000341325.1 of Panagrellus redivivus. Lineage (NCBI taxonomy): Eukaryota > Metazoa > Nematoda > Chromadorea > Rhabditida > Panagrolaimidae > Panagrellus > Panagrellus redivivus. Next base: position 268,609 of record KB455315.1, on the reverse strand, counting down.
ATTCATGGTTACGATCGAAGGTCACTGGGAGGATGATGCGTTTGTCGGGGAGGGGGCCCTCGAAGACTCGGCGGGCATGTCTGGAAAAGGTAATAGATTAGCTAAATAAGTGCAAAAGGGCATCGTGGGAAAAAAGTAACGCCTTTTGAAACTCGAAACTTCACGAAAAGGTAAAATTCAACGGTTTTTCCAAAATTTTGAGCCAAAAAGTAAAGTTTCAAAGTCCAAAACCTACTTGGAAACATAAAAAATCTCTTTATCCCCATATTTAAACGGCATATTGGGATACTCGTCTGGCATTATCCTCTGCTCGGCATATTTCTGATTCAAATATCCAATGTGGTAATTTAGCACTTTTTGGGTATGTGGACGCCGGCGATCGAGATTGATAAACTCCAAATGCAGCGGATTGTCTGCTGTTACATCATTTTCCTGCAAAATCACATTTCAATCAACACAATCTTCACAAAAGCCAAAACAAACCCACATTCAAGCAAAGCTGAACCTGTGCCCCCATCTTCGACGCATCCTGGATACTCATATTCTCGAAAAACTGGCAATCAAACGCTATTCTCGGAGCATCAGCAAGGATTCGAGTTCGGGCTTGACGAGCGCCTTGGACGTGGTTTATATCTAAAAATAGGGGTCATTTTAGAAAGTTGGAGGAAAGAAAACTGACTTTTTTCGGATCGAAACGGATTCAACATAAGTGAATACATTCCTGGGCCATATTCGATGTTACCAGCAGCATAGGACTGTTTCTAAAAGCGAAAATTATAACGAAAAGTTCAAAAAAGCAAAGTTGAAAACTCACTCTAGCTTCAAGTTCAGCTTGAAAGGCAGCTTTCGTTTCCGCGCGTTTCTGGTCATCGGCAGCCTGTCTCCGCTCTGTCAAGGCAATAAACTCGAGCATGCTTACACGTTCACCGACGGTTTTTGTTTGGAGGAGGCTGGAATGGCATTTTGATGGAAAAAATTTTAAAATTGGAAACAAAAAAGTGCAAAACCATCATAAAAAAGGCCACAATGGCTTTGACAGTCGACAAATTGATGAAAATTTATAAAAAGTAAGCTTACTTGTACCAGTGCTTTTCCGTGAGTTCCTTCGGGCATTTGTCATGGAAGTAGTCAACAAACTGAAAACAATCTTTCTATAAATTGGCAGGTAAAACTGAAAATGGGCGTTCAAAACACACAAAAACGACATTACGAAAAGATTAATGGATTAATGTATACCCCCAAACATGGTAAACATGTTGATTAGTTGCGTGGTCGTGGTTAACAGTGCCCCGGGGCAGAAAAAAGCAAATCCAAAAGCGAACCTACGTACTTCGAGCTCTTTCTGGATCCGTTCGAGCTGGGCCATCTGCCTTGGGGCTTCTTTCGACTTTGACAGTCTTGCCAGCAGGGTGGGCGGTGGTATGAACTTCCGAGTCGCCATGATGGATCAATATTTTGGCGAAATCGGAAACGCCAAAGGCGTCAAAAACGTTGAAAAGTGGGCCGGTGTTTCGGCTTGGCTGCAGCCAAAGCTCGCTTTGCGTCTCGAGCCTTTTTCGCGCCGAGACACGCGTTGTGTTCCGTGCGCGCTGTTGGCGGGGGACTGCGTTCGATTCGGGGGGAGCGCTCGCATCGCACCGATTGCGTCGCGTGTGGCACTGCCGTTGGCGTCAATGATCAGCGGCCCCATGGTGCGAAGTGTCAAGTCTCGATTGCCTTCAGTGGGTTGGAAACAATCAATAACATGGACATGATACATGCCTAATGTAGGGTTGCTTATTCGTTGACACGGAACAAGTGACTGACCATTTCACCAACCAGCCAACCAACCGCAAAAGCATCCATCCATGTGCACGCGTTTTTTTCTTCGCTTTTCTTTTTCGTCGTTAATTGATTCCTTTTTTCTGAACCAAAGTTGCTCTCCTCTTTCTACGTGAACGTGAACCTGCATCTTGTCAATGCGTGAAACAGTGAAACGTGCTCGCCAACGTGAATTATTTTATATAAAATCGCTCCCATATGTGATCTATGCATAACCACCTCCAAATCTTATAGATCTATGCGCAACGGCTCGTCCGTGCAACGGCCGGATATGGCGCAGGAGCCGTACCGACCGCCAATGCCGCCCCCTAATTATTACCACCAATATAACAACTTTGAAGTGCCGACATCGCCTGAGGCACATGCAGAGAATGCTGCTGTTCCGATGCATAAATTGTGAGTTTCTTTGAGGACTTTTATATATATTTTTCCTCCCAGCTTCCTTCAAACTATCTTCCTCATGCTTATGAACGTCCTAACTTTCATCAATTTCAAAAATATTGACCCTATTTCAGGATCGCGGCACAGCAAAACCCCCAAATCAACCGTGACAAATTTCAAAAGAAAATCAAAGCCCCAGTCATTGATAACAGCAAAACCCAGACATGGCACGACTACCCCATGGAAAAGCGGTACCTAAAAAGGAACAAGCTTCGAGCACCAGACTTCTATCCACAGACAAATGACCAGGAAGAGGATAAATTAACGCCGGATCGGATCAAAAAGGGTTACTATCCGAACATTTTTGGATGTGAATATGAAGGGGCTGCTGTCAAGGTTTGAACTTACCTTCCTGACATCTTTTCCAACAACTTTTTCCAGGTCGCAACCCCAACTTTCGATATCATAGACGAACTCCCCACAAAAGCAGCCACCTACATTAGTTCATTCCAAACAAAGAAGCCAGATAGCGCCGTTATCAACTTTGATCGGAAGAAATTGAAAGATTTGGGTTTCGTTCAACCTGTATGTTTAAAACTCATATATAATTTCAATCAATTTTGACATTCCAGGAGCAAACAATAGCCAAACTTCCACAATCCCTGATCGATATTACCCGAAAACCGTATACTTCCCTATGCAAAAGGTTACCCTCCTTCAAATCATCCGACGAAGCAATGGAAATGCTATTCACTCATCGGATAGACATTCCACATGCGTTGTGGTACCTCAAAGTCGGTCATGTCGGCCAGATGTGCCATTCGAAAACGAAAAAAGCTGTCGAATTGTCCGATATGAGCCAGGCTTTTTTGAAATTTCTGAAGGAACTCCTCGACAAAATCGATGTAGAGCATAATTGCTTCAGATTAAAGTGGAAATATTTCACTACTATGATAAGACATGCCGTTATGGTAGGTTTTTTGAGCTTTAAAAGGTTTTGATTAGATGTGTTTTGTTTCAGGACGGATGTGTGGAGCGCCAGGACTTCTTAATGGACCTCGCTGATATCCTTTTCGAAATGCATCAGAAATGTACCCTCGAGAAGATGCGTCTGTATAGGCTGATCGTGAATTTCGTCTCAATGTTTACACGGGAAATTGTTCAAAATGTATTTATTTCGCGGAAGTTTTTTCATATCCTTGGCTTGAGGTTACGAGGGTATTTGGATGAGGCTGAAAAGAAACAAAAGTGAGTTATCCGTGCTTCTTTAAAGTTTTTAAACGTCATTTTTAGGGTTCGAGTATCCCCAAAACAAGTTTTCACGGAACTTCTCAACTGCCAGAGCCACCGATCCATAATCATGGCCACCTTCGGCATCGTGTCCGCCATCGTAATAGACTGTCCAGCTGCGTGTGTTTGGAGCCCTTTGGACATTACCCATGTTCCGGCATGTCTAGTCGGTTCGCCATTGGATAGCTTTCCGATCGATCCACTCGTGATACCATCATTTCTCGGCGAAAACACCGAATTTGGACGCGATTTCAAGAAGATGATGGCGGCGAGGCTACAGGAGATTCACAGGAGGAGCTATGCTGTGGATAATCGGTGGTCGTTGAATTCGAGGCAACAGACTGGATTTCGTGGGTTTTATGGCACTTTTTACCGATTTTAACAAAGACAATTTTAGAAGCGATAGTCCATGCCTGCATCGATGTCGTCAGCCTTCTGGATACTGCTGAATTGAACCATCAAAGAGGCATCTATTCCCTCTATTCAAAGGTGTTTGGTTTGACTCGGGATAGCGAGATCTTCGAGGATGAAACCCTCGTCAGGGTAAGGGCCATGCTTCAATGGGCCGTCACACATGAACGGGAAGGCACATATCGCGCCTTACTCGTCACGAATCTGCTCCAACTCCATGTGAGGCATTTCCGAACGAACTTCTTTGATGACAGGCCAATCGGGCAAGTGATAGTCGATTTCTTGGATCGTGAAGGTCCGAAGCCAGGAACCTCTGGATATCGCCGTCAATACACGAATTTGGTGCTTCTCCTGGTCGAAATGCAGCGTGCTGGTCTCTTCCCACACAATGAGTACATGCAGCTTCTGATACGATACGACAAGCTTCCATCTCTTACCGATCCGCCCATCATCCCCAGAGCAAGGAAACTATTAGACGAAGACGCCCCAGAAGCGAATCGTTCAACCACCCCTGCTCCGGATAGGCCTTCAACATCTGCTGGTCCCGGGTCAGCCAATCCACCTGTCGCCATCTCCTTCATTCCGACTTCAGAACCAACTGCTGAGAAGTCGCCCGAAAAGACAGTCGATATCGATTGGGTCGAATTGAAGGACGAAGACCTTGATGAACGGCCCTTTCTCGAGAAACCTGACAATCTCACCGTCCATGAACGCCTCCTCATCCAACTCCCGATCGAACAGACCGAAGCCAATCGTGGTGCTATCAATCAACGCAATATCTACCTCTACGGCATCACCGAGGAACGGAATGCTGCCCAATTAGCTTTACGGAAGTTCGCAAGCGATGTCTCAAAGAACTTTTTCAAACACTCAATACGGTTTCACAATCAGGTCAAGGAGATTCGGAGACGGAGCTACATGGATTCGCTGAATAAGCAGATTGTTGAGTTCAAGTAAGCGTTTTTTAAATCAGTATTCAGTTTTACGGTTACTATATTCCAGGAATTTCACCTTCTACGATCAACAAGTGATCGCTGGCATCTGCGCGGATGAGTACTTCAAGTTCATCACATCTTTCGGCAAGAACGGCGTCAATGTGCTGCCTGATATGGAATGTCTCGACATGTTGGTGATCATGTTCGAATCGGCTCAATGTCTCGGATCACTGCTGACTTTCTTTCACGAGCTGATCCCTGCCGTGTACGAATGTGAAGATGTTTTGGACAGTTTTCGGTCGGACTACACCCCTGGCAGTTTCTCGAGTCAACAGGGCTTTGTCATGGTCGGATTTCTCGCTGATCATTACAAATATTTCCTTCTTTCTCCGATTGCTGGCAAGATTGTCAATGGCCTTTATCGATTGATCGAAAAAGAAGCCAAATTCACCGGATATCCGATCAGTGGCTGGGCGAGGACCGTCGCCGCTTTCCTGCTTCAAGCTCGCTATGATCTGCGGCATAGGTTTCCGACGACGTTCGCTTTTCGGGCCCGTGATGTGCGGAAACTGCTCCCAAGTGCCGGTACCGTCCTCGATTGCGCGCCGGAACGGTACAATCCGAAGCTGTTCTCCGACTTGTTGGATTCTCCTCGGCGTTGTCTAAGCTATCACGAACTGAAGCTACGTCTACCCAGCATCGACTCCCTGGAAGCAGCCCACTCATTCGCCGTAAACGCCTTCGCCGTGGCCCTAACCTTTGAAAGCGACTTTGAAAAGTTGTCCGAATTGGCCAACTTCTGTGGCACCATCTCCGCGATGAAATCACTCGAAACTGCCTGGCTCAACGTGATCGTCGCGTTGTGCTCGCCGATGGACGGATCTCGGGAACAGCCGGGGCTCGATGCCATCAAGGATTTCGACGACTATTCAAAGCACTATGCGTTCTGCACCTTTGTGACGCTGCTGGCTTCGAAATTTTGCTTCAGTGCCCACACATTGTTCCTGCGATTGAACAATGAGGTGATCCTGCCGTGTTTGAACAATTCACGTAAGTTTTGTGTTGTTTTTGGGTTAATATGAGGAAAATCGGTTTCAGAATACACTCAAAACATGCTGAAACGGTTCCCACTTGTTTTTCAAGTCATTACTAACATTATCACTGCCACGGATGAGCCGATTTTGCGTAAGTTTGTCCTCTTTTGTAAAGAAATCGATGTAAAAAGTGGTTTCAGTCTCAAAGCGCCTCTTCCACCCAAACGAAACCCCCAGACGGATCCTGACCCGTTCGGCCGACCTCCGATGCCTACGGATTCTCCATATTCGTGAACTTGATGCCATCATCCTGCCGATCTTGACGAACGTATTTTTCTATGTGGAGTCTATCAAAAAGCGCGACGAATACCATGAAGTCTACAATTTCGGCTGGAACTGCGTCCTGACCATCAGCGATGAGGAATGGGTAATCCAGAGGATGTTTCAAATCTGCCACAATGATCGGGACGTCGATGACTTCAACAATGGTCAATTTGGCCGCGATTCCCTCGGCCAGTATCTTATTCGGATAGCTCTACGAAGACGGAGTGAACGCGAAATCAAAGTCCATCTGGTCTCCAACAAAGGCACAAAACGGTCCCTCATCGACAAGCTGTTCAGTGTCTTGACTGTGTGGAATCTGCGGGCAGCGTATTGTGACATTCGCGTCATGATCAAGGCCGTCAATGGCAAGGGAATGAAGTACCCGGCGCAATCAGCCGTCCAGACAGAATCCCTCTTGAAGGAAATTAGCCG
>KB455315.1:209437-226623 GCA_000341325.1 Panagrellus redivivus | reverse complement strand
GCGTGCGCGGCCGTGGACATCCGGCCGCGCACAGGTGGGGTGACGATAACCCACAAGTACCGTTGTTTGTTAATTGTGCTTTATCGACAGTACTAAGTTTTATTATCAAATATCGATGAACAAATATCAATATGTTTTCGATCGAAATTAAGTTTGTTAAAAAGGATGAATGAAATGAGTAAACATGTAAAAAGTGATCAAAATTACAAAATACAAGTCGAAAAAAGTACAGAAATTACCAACTAATGTAAGTTTGACGAACCGATCAAAGTAAACTTTGATTATGTGCCGAATGTACAATTTAAAGGCTTTCTTGGAATCGGTGTTTGAGTAGTCTGTTATTACGCGTACATTTTTGTTAATAAAAATCAGGTTTGTATTTTCTTAATTTTATTTTTTATAAATTTTGTTGCTTTCATCCATATTGAAATGCAACTTCATACAGAAGGTACACTCAATATTTGATATAAACGTTTCTCTGTGATCTGTAGGAACGTCATTAAAGAAGATGCGTTGACGAGCCGATGGCTCAAAAGGAAAGATTAGCCGTATTAGCGCACAACCTTGACCAAAGCGTTCAACGCAAAGCTGGCTGCGCAATGTTTGTGGTTTGGCTCATGGCAACCATCTTCAAAGGCATCTTCAAAGAGTCCACCTGGTTCGATGATGAACTCTGTCAACAGGTTTGTCACTTAATAGGGAAAGTGTCAAAATTGAGACGCGAATTATGATTCTGCGAAAGTTATTGATAAGAAATCTAAAAATGTGAATAAACACTATTTTGTTGTTATCTGTTCACAATAAACAGAGGATGATTAAATTTTAATTTTTGTTAAAGCGTGAAACAGGGAATAAAACAAAAACATTTATGAAGATGCATCATTTATCAAATCGGATTAAAATTCTTCCCCCGATACTCAATCTGCTTATAGTAAGCGTAGATCCAATTAATCATAAGCGCAAAGTTAAGGATAAGAAACATATGATTCAACATCGTCGACAATCTCATAGCTTTGAAAACGGCATAAATGTCTTCATGGCACATGTAAATCAGATCCTTCTGATGGGTCAGCAATCGTGTTGGGCCGTTAAACGCATTTTTGTATAAAGCAGCATTAGTGGCATACATAACCGCGGCCATCTGAAAGAACAAACATGAAAGACGTGCCGCATCACACCTTCTTGTCATAAAAACATCAACCCACGGCTGCAAAGGACGCAATTACCACCTTCATTGTTGATCTTTGCAAGGTTTTTAGGGTCCTTGAAAGCTGGCACTAACCTGTGCCATTAAAGTTGATAATTGATGGAACGGCAATATGCTAATTTTATTGATGATTTTTTATGATTACAAGTTTCACACACATTGGCGGCGGCGTGGATGTTTGTTTTATGAATGAGTTGTCGTTCGCCTTTATCACCTGTGGGCCGGGCAAAAATGTATTAGGACCTTTCCGTGGTGTTCCTCGGACTCGGCCGAGGCCAAATGTGATGCGGAAATCGAGCCTTGCATTTTCGTGTGATTACGTGTCCCGCGCACATAAAGCTACAAAATTGCTGCTCGTTAAGGAGGTGGCTGTTCACATTGGCAGGGGGTGGCTTCACTGATCGGAGGTTTAGTTTTGGCGGTGGGGTTTTTGCCATTTTTACAGCCTTATTTTTTGAAGTATTACTTTGGCGATGATCCTCAAAAAATAAAATTTTGCTTTTTAACAGTGGTTCCAAATTGATGAATCCAATTTCCAATCAAAAATAACTATAAAACCAAAAACCATTTCCTCCAAATATCGCCTCTCATCAAAACGGCTCTCATGGGCTTGTATGCCTCATCATCAGACATGACTCACGTCGTTTGCTCCTTGCGTTTGGAGGCGCCATTGCTACACTTTTGTATCGCATCGCCCTGAATGGCTCGCGAGAACTGTTTTTGTCCTCGGCTTCCTCCCTTCTGGAAGCGGCCTCTGTGAGTTCATGAGAAAGCGCTATTACAATGGTCAGTCAGGCTAACCTAGCCATTCCAGGCTTGCATTATTGAAAAAAGTGCCATTGTGCGCCTTTTTTGATGTTTTTCCGGAAGCGTGCACATAAACAGGTTAAAAACCGATGCACCATGAACTCCTAAGATGGTCGAATTCGACCTAAATGTGCGACGAGATAGATAATTCCCAAAAGCGTCAGAGGTGCAGCCATGGCCGGGGTTTTGCGCTCAATCAGTGCTGTGTCATTCGAGGTGCTATCACTTCCTTCGGTAAACAAGGAATTTGGTGAGATGATGGTGCTATTGGCGTGTTTATTGCGGGGAATTCTTACTTTTGACGATCAAAAAGCGTGAAATACCCCTATTTAGGGCGTATTTTGTCTTAACTTTGCCAATTTTCAACTTTATAACCCAATTTTGATAGCTCTTTTGAAAACTGTTAATCCCGTTAGTCACCTAATTGCATCAAAATCAACAAAAATCACTATTTACACAAGCTTACGCATCTCAAATCGTAAAAAAGTGAACACCGCGAACACTTCTTTTTCCCATAACACGTGAAGCGCGTTTTGCAACTTCTGATGACTCGGCTTAACTTCAACACCCCCACCATTTCGAATACAAACATCTAACAAGCAGATCAATGCATGTGCCCTTTGAGTGTGTGTCACTGATATCACACTCCCGCTCGCTCTCGCGTACCTTGTTTAGCACGCCCGACCCTGTAAGCACGTAGGAAAAGCCTGACTGCGTTGCATGTTTGTATGCATTGAAATGCATCGCTGTAAGCGTGTTCCCTCGAAGGTGGCCCATGATATTCGCTTACTCATGTTTGGAGAAGGCAAACGAAAGTTTGTCGCCGCGGGGCCGCCATAATGGTCGATTTTGAATCACAGTTTCACGTTCATTGCCTTTAGTCTTGAAGCTTGAGTCTCGTTCCGTGTTTTGTAACGTTATTGCGTTTTGTTTGTGCCTCTAAATTGTTGTTTTCTTTCACAATTTTGGTTAATGGTGCCATTTCAGGCGTCAATTAGCAAACATCCGACCCTCGAATGCACGGAATGACCTGGCTTACGGTCGCTGTGCTGGTCGCGACCGCGATCAGCCCGGCGCTTGGCATTCTCGAGCCGTCAGAAGGCTTTCCAGGGTACCTCGTCGATCATAAAGCAATTTCATTCACGCCGATCCCGGTGCCGTGGGGCGATGAAAGCGAAAATAGGACCCTTCAGATCTCTTTCATCGTGCGAACACTCGATACTGATGGTGTTTTATTTACCATCGATAGTATTAACGATGAACAATTTAGTGTAAGCCCCAAACTGCCTTATCTCCCAAAAATACGGTTCCAATCAACAAATTTCAGCTAGATCTAGCCCTGCATCATAGCGAGTTCAAACTCCGAGTTCGAATTGGCCACCTTTTCGTCGGCGAATACGTCGATAGAACGGTGGTTCCTGATGAAATGAACATTATCACCACGACGTTGGATTTTGACAACAAAATAATCAAAGTCAACGGAATAACCTATGATTATGAAGTTGGCAATATTGATCGGATCGATAATAGCATTAATGTCACTTTCGGCAATTATGGTAAAAAATTTCGATACAAAAAGTGAAGAATAATTAATTTTGAAATGTTTAGAATTGTCCAAGTCCTGTCTAAACATGGAACACATCACTATCGGTGGAAATGCGGCCAAACTGGAACCCGCTATTAGGAAGTTCCATGACTGCCTTTTTAGTGAGAGCATTGTGGAGGCGGTTGAACCAGAATCTGATGATGCTGTCGAAGCGCCGGTCGAAATCGAAGAAGGCAATGAGCCTGAGCCGAATTCTAACTTGACGGATATTGTGGACACTTTGAATGACCCTCGAATCAAGGATGAAGACACGGCAAAGGTATGTTTTCCGCTTTTAACAAATATTTTGAACCATAAAAACTCATTTTCAGAAGCTCGAAAACATTGAAGCCCAGCCAGAACTCCTGAATCAGCCATCTCAACCCGTTGGCGGCCGTCCATCCTGCTACTCCCAACAACGAACCCTATGCGGTCCCAATTCGAAAGGTTGTCTGGGGACTGCTAACATTGACAATCGTGAGGCCGATGCGCCTTTCCAATGTCAATGCCGAGAGGGCTATAACGGTTCCCGATGCCAGTTTTCGCTGCTCCCTCGAACCTGCTATGAAGCATTCGCTCTAAATTCCGCGAAAGTCAATGTAGCCGGCCCATATGAGCTCGATGTCGATGGCAGTGGCCCATTGCTTTCCTCCTGGGCGTTGTGTGAGAAAAATGGCACAACCGTAGTTACACATAACATGCCCGACAATACTATTATCCGAAAAGCTGGCAACACCACGGATAACTATTTTCCGATCAGTTACAGGCTGTTCCAGGATGCCCAAGTTAGGGAATTGATCAGACAGTCGGCTTCGTGTCAGCAGAGGGTTACGGTTGATTGCAATCATTCGCCGTTGAGGTACTTTTTCATTTGAAATTTTACGATAGTATATCAAAATGATGATTTCAGTTTCACCACCAACTCAACTTGGTTCGTCTCCGCATCCAACAGCGACGGCATGATCAAGCAAATCGGTAACACCCCAGATGCTTGTGAATGCTTTTCCGAGACCGAATCAGAATGTGCTGAAGCTCGGCGATGCAATTGTGACAGCCTTCAAGCCGGTACCGATGACGGTTATCTTTATGGTGCAAATGCCGGTATTACCCGTGTTTATGCCCTTCATACACCGTATGAAGAGCCGGAATCTGAATCGAAGCTTACTCTAGGCCCATTGACGTGTGATGGATTCTGTGAGTCGACCAAAATCACAATCAATTTTCAAGGAAGCTAGTTTCAGCCGGGGCTGAACAAAGCAACCGCATCACCTTCACGTCCGAACACGGCGCCCTGATGACGCTTCACCATTCACCAGTGACATCGCTCGAATTTGACTTCCGAACAAGCCGGGAAGACATTCCGTCGCTGGTGACCTTTGTCGACGACGTGCCGATCACCATTGGCCTTTCTAAAGGGCATCTGTTAAACATCAATATTGACAAGAAGCCCGTCTGGAATGTCATGTCGCAGCCGAGGTAAGCAATTTCAACAAAAAGCGAAACCCCAAAATGGCATTTTGTAGATTGAACGATCTTCGCTGGCACAAAATAGTGATCGAACTCATCTATGAAGAAATCCGAATCTCCATCGACGAAACGCATGTTTTCGAATTGTTCGATGTTGAATCACTTCCAAGCGGAATCAACTTCGGATACGAAGCAGAAGCCGGCCTAGGCTTCATCGGATGTTTGCGAAACATTGTCATCAACCGTGAACCCGTGGCGATTTCGACGTTCAGGAAATCTAATGAGAATCAGTTCAATCCAGAGTGCCCTTCGTTGTGTTATGCCAACAAGTGTGAGCAAAACAGTCGGTGTATCGAGCACTTTGAAACTGGTACGGTCAGCTGTGAATGCAAGAATAAGTATGTTCACTTTGGCGACAGGTGTGAAAAAAGTGAGTTCGATCGATTTTCTTGAAATTTGTTATTGAAAAGTTGTTTAGATCTGAACACTGACAGCGAAGTGAGCTTCCACGACCGAAACATCGGCTTTCTTGAGTACCCTGGCAACAGTCTACCCGCCAATCCAGTGATTAGCACCATCGTCTTCAGTGTCCGGACAGATCAGAGACGTGCTCTGCTACTCTATGCCCATGATCAGTCAGATAACTTTGTCCAGGTTCATCTTTCTGATGAATACAGTATCTATTTGACGTTGAGCAACTACACTGGCGATGGAAAGGCGGAAGTTTTGTCGTGTGGTGTTATTTCAAACAAATTTAGCGGTAAATTCGCCCTTTTTTATGCTTTTCAAATCAAAATGAAGCAATTTCAGAGTTCAGCGACATGCGCTGGCTCCAAATCATCGTCGAACGCACGCCCACGCGCACGACTCTCTCCGTCGATGATGAACAGTGCCAAATCCTCGGCCCCATCAACCCCGCCCCAGAAGACACCCGAATCAAAGATTACTCCTCTAAATACCCAGAAGCCATCTATCCGCCAATGGGTCAAGGCCAACTCGAAGCCCCCGAACCCTATCAAGTGCTCTTCATCGGTGGCATTCGACGTCCGGCTATTGATGACAGTTTCCGGAAGAAGCGTGATCGCACTGTTTTCTACGCTACACTGCTTCCGCCATTGCTTGGATGTATGCGTGGCCTGGTTATTGGAAACAGCTTCGTCGATATGCGCAAAGACGGTATCCGACCAGCCAATGAAAACGCCATCCGAAAGGGCTGTTACACTGATTGTGAGACGATTTCCTGCAATAATGGTGGTCATTGTACTTACAAATGGGAAAATCGGGATCCGTCGATGAAGGAATTCACTTCCTGCGATTGCAGCAAGACCAGCTACACCGGGTCCAACTGTCTCAAGGACATTGGCGTAACTTTTGAGGGCGATGCCGTCCTGGGCTACAATTTCAACAAGTCGCATCAGTATGACTTGAGTTTTAGTCCGCAGCAGACTATCCGATTTGCATTTGTGCCGGAATCGTTGGCTATTGATGGGCTGGGTTACCGTATTCTTTCGGCTACTTTTGGACAACAAAAGTATGCTTTAAAAGCTTTCTAAATGTGGCTAATGAAAACTTTTAGCAAATTGTCGGTCTCTATTACCCCTCTGCGTGAAGGCGCCGACCGTATCGACGTCGTTCTCCGCAAGCCAAATGTCACCCTCAAGTTCGAAGGCAACTTTAACGACGGCAATCGCCACTTTTTCCAAGCTTCCTTCAACAAACGCGCTTCCCCGGTTTTCATCGTCGATGCCAAGAAGCAGTATCTCGAGCCAACTTTGCCTAGAATTTCATTCCTCGACGTTGAAAAGTTCGAAATTGGCGGCCAAGGCCCATCTGACCATTTCGTCAATCCCGATGGCTCCACAGAACCCATCGAACACAACTACACTGGTTGTATTTCCGGCCTGAATATCGACTTCCACCAAAACCGCCGAACTGAATTCCGCCCACTCGAGCTCTATCTCGGCGAACATCCCGAAGGCATCTTCGAAATCGACCCTGAGATCAAGCTGAATGCCGGCAATTGTGCCGCATTCAAAGTCAAGGGAATCATCCCGACCCTCCAGCGCGATGTCCAGTTCCCATTGTGGGAGGCTGTCTTCAAGCCGGTCGGCTTCACACCGAATTTTACACCCTCAGTGAATGAAGACCTCGGCCCTGAGGAAGGGTACCCGTGGTGGGTCTACCTGCTCGTCATTTTGGCGATTTTGACCCTACTCTTCTGTTGCTGCCTGGTTTTGTGTTGCCGCAACGGCAAAAAGAACGATAAACGCGACATTCCCATCGGCGAAGGCGCGACACCCGAAAAGGGCAGCCTTCTGGAGAGCCCTGTCGATGACTTCAAAGTGCCGCCAGCCACGGCACCATTGTTTGATCAGAAGAATGGCGTGGATCGGCCCAACATTGATGACGATAATGCCAGTAGCCCGGCGTCTAGCTTGTATAAGCCGAGTTTGCCCAACTCAAAAGTGAGTTTTCAACCTTTCTAACCCCATTTAAAGCGTAGAATCCCGCGATTTTAACTATCGCCAGCCTTAACATAGCTAGTAGCTTTTTAAACCCTCCTCAGGATTCCGTAACGTCGATATATTATACTGCTCAGGAGAACCCCGACAACGACTCCCTCGACACCTATGCCGCCGATGATGATGACTTGGACAAGGTTCTGTCCCAGGGCTTTGGCGAGGAACGCCCAAATGTCATGGACCGTAAAACGTAAGCCATTTTCAAACGATACAGCTATCTCAAATCACACTTTAGTGCCAACATGCTCGAAAAGACAAACCCCAATCGGCCGGCGTCGTTCGCGGCCCCCGATCTCGAAGCACCCCCGTTGCCGAAAAAGAAACTCACACCCGCTACCGTGCCAAAAGTTGATTAAGTATTAATTTAAACGCGAAATGTGCCTTATTTTGTTTTGTTTAACCGGTGACGCTTTGCTTGTATTTATATTGTGGGTCCCTCTGTTTGGCGGCCTATCACTTGTTTGGATGTAGTTTGTTAATAAATTTATTTGATTTTATTAAAATTTGTGAAAACAAAAAGTTGTATTTTAACAAAATTTGAAAATAAAATTCATTTTTTCAATTCGCAATAACAAAAGTCAAGGTAAACAATCATGAAACATGAAAGCCATTTTTGACCCCGGGGCACTTGTCACCTAAAAACGCTTGTCTTATATTGTTAAATTTGTTGTTGTTATGTGTTAGTTTTGCTGTGAATCCGCTTCGCAAAAGATCAGCGACGTGGGATTCGAAGCGCCTATGTTCAAATTCATTGATTTATTTAAAGTTTGACGAAGAAAATGTAACCAAAATATTGTTTTTTATAGCAAGGGGTGTCTAGATTGTGTGAATGTTATGTTTCAAAGGTTTGTATATAAAGATGCGGCCGTTTTAGAGCTACATTGTCGGAGAATCGGTGCAATCATGACGATTCGTACTGTTTTCCTGCTGTTTTTAGCTATGGGCGCTGTTCAACTTACCAATGGAGCTCAGTTTGCCCAATTCGTTCCTACAACGGATGATTGTGAATCGTATACGCCTGGGGTTGATACAATAAACCCCACGTATTTCAATGTGTCTGCAACTTGTGACGGCATCAATACTGGCAGTGGATTCAGTGCCACCGCGAGAACTTCACTTGTCAACCGCCACAATCAATGGAGAAGTCAGTTGGCCCACGGATGTTCCCTTATGCCAAACAATACCTACGCGCCGCCGGCTAAAAACATGCTTAAAATGGTATTTCAACCAAATTTTTTCAAAACAAAAAACCCAAGTTATAGGTCTACAACTGCTCCATCGAGTCCCTCGCCCAAGAATGGGCAAGCAGTTGTGAATACAAACATTCTGGCCGCTCTGGGTACGGTGAGAACCTGTGGGCACTTATTACTAACGGCAAATTTAACCGAAATGCCTTCGCTGACGCTTCTGATGCGTGGTGGCATGAATTGATTAAATTCGGCGGCATCAATTCGTCGGACACGATCTTGACATCGAGCGTCTTCAACCTCGGCATCGGACACTGGACTCAAATGGCATGGTCCAAGTCGACAGCCGTTGGCTGTGGCTTTGCAGCATGCCCTCGATCCGACGGAAAGACCATGTTTTACGTCGTGTGCAATTATTGGCCTCAAGGAAACATTCTTAACACTCCGATTTACTCCGTCGGACAGCCATGCAAGCAAGATTCCGATTGCACGGTTTCGGGATACGGCAAATGTGAAGTGAACACAGGGTTGTGTGCGACTGCGTGAAAAGAGTTGTCAGCTATTATATTGAATGTTTAATAAATATATAATGCAATATTTTTGAAGGAGCATGGAATTATCAATGTTACCTGGATAACCGATTTTTAGTAGATGGCACACGTACATATTGTTATGATCACATGAAAAGACAAAGTGCTAGTTTTAAATTTTAGGTCAACATTTGTGAGAAAAAAAATATATTTTAACATGGATTGAAAATAGAATTCATTTTTTTATTCGCGATCACAAAGTTCAAGGTAAACAATCACCAAAGATGAAAGCCATTTTTGACCTCGACACACCTGTCAGACCTAACCTTTGTCCTGAAATATTAAAATTTGTTAGTTTAGCTGTAAAACCGTTGTGTAACAGACCAGAAACGTGGGATTTCGGTGGTTCCGATAGACGCGCGTATGCTCAAATCCTTTGTTTCAATTATTGTTTAGCTGAAAAATTGTGATCAACATAGCGTTTTTTCATGGGAAACGGCGTTTGGTTTGTGCAAATATTATGTTTCAAAGGTTCAAATGTGTCTGTATAAAAGGTTGAACGGTTTTTGGGAAGGACAGTGTCTGCGAACTGTTGCAATCATGGCAATGCGTTCTGTTTTCCTGCTATTCTTGACTCTGATGTTTGTTCAGACAGCCAACGGTGCTGACTGTACCAAATACACCCCAGGAACGGCTGCTGATCTGACATCAGCGCCGACTGCTTGTGCCAGCGTTGCGACCAATGCACCTTTCAACGATTCCGATCGGCAGAATCTGTTGGCACGACTCAATTTGTACCGGGCTCAACTGGCTAATGGCTGTGCCGTTCAGAAGGGTGGGCAATATGCGCCTTCTGGAAGCAATATTATCGAATTGGTGGGTCGAAAACTGCAGTTTTGAATTACAGCAGGGATGCGAAATCCCCCGGGGGAAATCAATTCGGGGGATATCCCCGGGGATTTCCCCGGGGATATGCGGGGGATATCCCCCGGCACCAACTTTTGGGTTTTTTTGGTCCTTAATGTTACGGTATCGTATTATTAGTTTAAAGAATTCCTTTGTGGGTAATTTCCTTCAAAGGTTCTAACATTGTCGGAAATCACGATTTTCATGATGTTTTGCCGACATTGATCAAAAATTTTGAGATGTTTCAAAAAGTCCGTTGCGAAATCCCCCGGGGGAAATCAAAAAATGGGGATATCCCCGGGGATATCCCCCGGGGGAAATCCCCGGGGATATCCCCTTCGCATCCCTGAATTACAGTAATCAGATTTCAGACCTACAATTGCACCCTTGAACAACAGGCTCAAGCCTGGGCTGATCAGTGCCAATTTGCGTTTTCACCCAGCTCTGATCGTCCAGGCGCTGGGGAAACCGTCTATGGGGTCTATTCCAACTCCGCCAATGTCGGAAATGTAGTAGCTTCAAGCATGGACGCTTTCTGGAATTCCCTTCAAAACTATGGCAACTTTACATCAACCAACACTCAGCTCGTTGACGGAAACCTAGCTTCATGGGCACAGTTAGCCTGGGGAACGACGTCCTCCTTCGGTTGTGGTTACGCCAAATGCCCGAATACTCAATATGGGTATCTGCATACGATCATCTGCAATTTCTACCCCGGTGGAGACTATCTGAATACAAACATTTATCAACCAGGGTCGCCCTGCAAAGTGAACTCAGATTGCACATCGCCCGGATATGGGCAATGCGACACCATTCTTGGACTTTGCCAAGTTCTCGGAGCCGGAAGCACCGGATCGACGGTAAAAGCGTCTACAACGACAACTGCCCCGACGACTACAACGACGACCATTGCGCCAACGAATGTCACTTGTGCACCGTATACGCCTGGGGCTGATACAACAAATCCGACGTATTTCAACGTGTCTGAAACTTGTGATGGCACCAACACTGGCAGTGGATTCAGTGCTTCTGCAAGAACGTCTCTTGTCAATCGCCACAATCAGTGGAGAAGTCAATTGGCCCACGGATGCGCCCTTATGCCGAACAATACCTATGCGCCGCCGGCAAAAAACATGCTTAAAATGGTTTGATCACAATTATATCTGCCAAAACTAACCACAAAGTTGTAGGTCTACAACTGCTCTATTGAGCCTCTCGCCCAAGCCTGGGCCAACAACTGTGAATTCAAGCATTCTGGCCGCTCCGGATATGGCGAAAACCTGTGGGCCGTTTTTACCAATGGCAATTTCAACCAAAACGCGTTTGCTGATGCTTCTGATTCCTGGTGGAGTGAGTTGATTCAATACGGTGGCATAAACTCGACGGACACGACTCTAACTTCGAGCAACTTCAACCTCGGCATCGGGCACTGGTCCCAAATGGCATGGTCTTCATCGACTGCAGTTGGGTGTGGATTTGCTAAGTGTGCGCAGTCTGGTGGAATGAACATGTACATTGTTGTGTGCAACTATTGGCCCCAAGGAAACATCATCAACTATCCGATTTACTCGATTGGACAACCGTGCAAGCAGGACTCCGATTGCACGGTTTCGGGGCACGGCAAATGCGAAGTGAGCACGGGATTATGTGCGACTGCGTGAACGGAGTTGTCAGAGATTGTATTGGATCTTTAATAAATAGATAATGCGCAATTTGAGTTGAAGTTATCAATGGTAGCAACCCAATGTAATGCATTTGAATTCATGGTAAAAGGGTTTTACAAATCTACCGAATGAAATTCCAAATTGGGCTCTAGGTAATGGTAATTTAGCCAAACATTTCAGACAGTTTCGACTTGGTTGCACAAAATGCGCCTTCAAAGAAACAAAACAGACAATGGACCTGAAGATACTGGAAGAGATTCCTCGTCCGACCTATCCATCTCTTCAAAGAAGCCCCCCTCACCACAGCGAACACACCCGTGAGAAAACACACGTATTACATAGATACAACAACATAACAACAATAACTCCTAGACCTGGTTAAAACTATGCACTTCCCTCCATTTGCACAGTCAGTCACAGTCAGCATTGATAGTCGATGAAACTAATCTGAATGGATCGGCGCCCAACGGCCGAAATCGAACGCTTTTCGAGGCCGCTGCAAACTGTCAACGCAAGCATTTGTAAACTGGATCTGAATTGCCGTATACATGACACACATGCATACTGTTTTGATCGTGTGTGATAATAAAAAAAAAACATACAGTGAATACAGGCGCATGTCAAAGTTGAATTTTAATAATCACCGAATGGGAAAGAACTTTTTGACCCCGGCACACCTGCCAGGCCTAACCTTTGTGCTGGAATGTTAAAAATCGTTTACAAAGCAGAGAAACCGCATTGGAAAAGATCAAAAACGTGAGATTTTGATAGACGCACCCATATTCAATCCTTTGTTTTCGTTCCATTTTTGACTTGGAAATTGGGATTAAAATTGGTTTTTCATTGGAAGGCGGGTTAGATTGTGTAAATATTATGGTTTAAAAGTTCAAACTTGTCTGTATATAAGGATGGACGTTTATCAGGGTAAGCATTGTCTACGAATTGGTTCACTTGTGCCAATGCGTTCTGTTTTCCTGCTATTTTTGGCTCTGGTGCTTGTTCAGACAGCCAATGGTGCTGACTGTACCAAATACACCCCAGGAACGGCTGCTGATCTGACTTCCACACCGACGGCATGTGGCTCGACTACCACCAATGCTCCTTTCAACGATGCCGATCGGCAGAATCTGTTGGCACGACTCAATTTGTACCGGGCTCAACTGGCTAATGGGTGTGCCGTTCAGAAGAATGGACAGTATGCGCCTTCTGGAAGCAATGTTATTGAATTGGTTTGTCGAATACTGCAATTTTGAATGATAGTACTCTGATTTCAGACCTATAACTGCACCCTTGAACAACAGGCTCAAGCCTGGACTGATCAGTGCCAATTTGGGTTTTCGCCAGACTCAGACCGTCCTGGAGCTGGGCAAACTGTATACGGGGTATATTCAAACGGTGAAAACCTTGGAAACATTGTGGCGGTGACTATGGACAACATCTGGAACTCGCTTCAAAACTATGGCAACTTTACTTCGAACAACACCCAGCTTGTTGACGGTAATCTAGCTACTTGGGCGCAACTAGCCTGGGGCAAGACGTCATCGTTTGGTTGCGCATATGCGAAATGTCCGAACGCAGAACATGGATATCTTCATACGATCATTTGCAACTATTATCCCGGTGGAGACGCTTTAAATACAAACATCTATGAGCCAGGACCGCCGTGTAAAGTCAATTCGGATTGCACATCGCCGGGATACGGACAATGTGACAGTAACCTTGGACTTTGCCAAGTTCTCGGAACTACTACGACGACACCTGTTCCGACGACAACAACAACAACCGTTGCACCAACGCAGGGCCCTTGTGTACAGTACACTCCGGGAACGGCCGATGATCTAACTTCAACGCCGACTGCCTGTAGTGGCACTTCCACGAATGCTCTTTTCAACGATGCCGACCGTCAAAGCATTTTAGCACGACTGAATTTGTACCGGGCTCAGCTGGCGAATGGATGTGCCGTTCAGAAGGATGGACAATATGCACCTTCTGGAAGCAATATTATTGAATTGGTGGGTCCATCACGGCAATCTTGATACTACAGTGACCTTGTTTCAGACCTACAACTGCACCCTTGAGCAGCAAGCTCAAACCTGGGCTGATCAGTGCCAATTCGGCTATTCGCCGAGCTCTGACCGGCCTGGAGTTGGGCAAACAGTCTACGGCTTACTTTCGAGTTCAGAAAATATCGGAAACGCGGTTGCTTCGAGCATCGATGCTTTATGGAAAACACTTGAGACCTACGGCAACTTTACATCAAACAACACCCAGCTCACTGACTCAAACCTTGCTATGTGGGCACAGCTAGCCTGGGGCACGACGGCGTCATTCGGTTGTGCTTACAAGAAATGCCCAAATACCCAGTATGGATATCTGCATACGATCATTTGCAACTTTTATCCCGGTGGAGTCTATTCGAACATAAATATATATCAACCAGGATTGCCATGCAAAGTCAATTCTGATTGCACATCACCCGGATATGGGCAATGCGATAGTAGCCTGGGACTTTGCCAAGTTTTCGGAACTGGAAGCACCGGAACGACAGTAAAAGCGTCTACATCGACAACTGCTCCGACGACTACAACGACGACCATTGCACCGACAACGACAAAAGCTTCAACAACTACAACAACGACCATTCCGACGGCAGTTTCCGCTTGTGCCCAATATACTCCTGGAGTTGCCGATGATCTGTCAACGCCGACCGCCTGTGGCAGCGTTTCGACCAATGCTCCTTTTAATGATGCCAACCGTCAAAGCATTTTGGCACGATTGAATTTGTACCGGGCTCAACTAGCTAATGGGTGCGCCGTTCAGAAGGACGGACAGTATGCGCCGTCTGGAATCAATATTATTGAATTGGTGGGTCCATCACGGCAATTTTGATACTATGGTCACCATATTTCAGACATATAACTGCACCCTTGAGCAGAAGGCTCAAGCCTGGGCAGATCAGTGCCAGTTCGCCTATTCGCCGAGTTCTGACCGGCCTGGAATTGGTCAAATCCTCTACGGGTTCTTTTCGGATCAAGATGATATCGGGAATGCGGTTGCTTCGACTATCGATGCCTTGTGGAACACGCTTAAGGACCACGGCAATTTTACATCGAACAACACCCTGTTCACTGACTCAGACCTTTCTATGTGGGCACAGTTAGCTTGGGGAAAAACGTCATCATTCGGTTGCGCTTATGCAAAATGCCCGAACAGCCAATATGGATATCTGCACACGATCATCTGCAACTTTTACCCCGGTGGAGTCATTTCAAACACAAGCATCTATCAGCCAGGATCGCCTTGTAAAGTCAATTCTGATTGCACATCACCTGGGTATGGACAATGTGACAGTAATCTGGGACTGTGCCAAGTACTCGGAGCGTCGACAAATGCTCCAATAACTACAACTACGCCTATTCCAATGACAGCTGCTGATTGTGAGCCGTATACGCTTGGGATTGATACAACAAATCCGACGTATTTCAATGTGTCGGAAACTTGTGATGGCACGAATACTGGCAGTGGATTCAGTGCCACCGCGAGAACTTCACTTGTCAACCGCCACAATCAGTGGAGAAGTCAATTGGCCCACGGATGTTCCCTTATGCCAAACAATACCTACGCGCCGCCGGCTAAAAACATGCTTAAAATGGTTTGATCACAATTTTATCTGCCGAAATTAAACACAAAGTTGTAGGTCTACAACTGCTCCATTGAGCCTCTTGCTCAAGAATGGGCTAACAACTGCGAATTCAAGCATTCTGGCCGCTCCGGATATGGCGAAAACCTGTGGGCCGTTTTTACCAAGGGCAATTTCAACCAAAACGCGTTTGCTGATGCTTCTGATTCGTGGTGGAGTGAATTGATTCAATACGGCGGCATCAATTCAACAGATACAATCCTGACTTCGAGCAACTACGGCCTCGGCATCGGGCATTGGTCCCAAATGGCATGGTACAAATCGACTGCCGTTGGATGTGGCTTTGCAAAGTGTCCCCGATCTGACGATTCTTACATGTACATTGTTGTGTGCAACTATTGGCTACAGGGAAATATCATGACCTACCCGATATACAAGATCGGACAACCGTGCAAGCAGGACTCCGACTGCACCGTTGCGGGATATGGTAAGTGTGAAGTGAGCACGGGATTGTGCGCGACTGCGTGAACAGAGTTGTCAAATATTTTATCGAATTATTAATAAATAGATAATGCGCAATTTGAGTGTACTTGGAAGTTATCAGTGGTAACTAGATTACAGTTTCGGAATGATCTGACCCCAAAAATGTGTATTGTTGTGATTGTAAAGATAAGTTAGCACATAGTCAATTTGCGTCTGCAATTTTTGGGTTACATTGCGCCAACTACATAAATAATCGATGGTAGGGTCATGACGGACAGCGAAGGCAGGCAAACAGCGCCGAAGGAACACACAATCGTGAAGCATGGGCAAACCAAAGCGTTCATGCACACGCCCTTTCCGACGGTAGATCGGATATGGCCCAAGCGCAGGCCACTTGTGATCTTTGCTAGTAGTTGTTGCGCGCATTTCCTCGTCTACAACCCACTTTTTATTTCTACGCTTTTCATTTCACTACCTTCGACCATGCCGTACCCGATCGCCAAACTCGCCTATGGTCTTCGCTGTCGTCTAGCTGAAATATCCACCCCAGGCGAACGCTATAACTTCCAAATTGCTGCTGGTGACGTATCCATTTGCCCAACAAAACTCCAAAAGATTACTTCATGCAAACGTTTAACCATTGATTTCACTTATTCTAAACCAGAAGTATCGCACTTAAGTGGATTGGACAACATCGAAAAACCAATCAGTCTGAACGCCTATAGTCTGCTTGAATGTGACTATTACCTTAAAATTATTGGTGCTGATGCTAATTGCTTGACGCCGGACTTATCGAAGCATTTCATTCTGTTTAATAACTACAATTTATTGCTGCATAACTGCACAACTGATAAAGCATTCTTTCGAGCGTTGTCGGATTTTGGATTTAATGACTATGAAGAAAGAGACATAAGGATCTCCATTAATGGAGGACTTGTACACTGGCCTAGTTTGTATAAAGCTTTCCCATTGGTCGGAAAGCTGAAATTGCATGGAGCGGCATGTAAAAACTGTATGAATAGCCCGCATTTTAAAAGGAAGTTGAGCGAAATAGAGCTTCGTGCAACTGCTCAGGAGTTACGCCATATCACAGCTGATAAGATTCTCAAGTGTCTCAAGGTAGGATTTTTTGGTTTACACGGCTATTACAAACCAGGTTTTTAGGCTCAAAAAAGAAATCATTTTCGC
>KB455315.1:162157-188552 GCA_000341325.1 Panagrellus redivivus | reverse complement strand
CGGGGAAATCCCCGGGGATATCCCCCGAATTGATTTCCCCCGGGGGATTTCGCATCCCTGCAAGATGAACAGTTACAGCACCCGGAATCCCGTCTAACCAAACTGGTATCCTTTCTCCAGAATGCGTTAGTCGATGCCGAGCCGAATGACACTTCGAAGGAACTCGACGACCTCGCAGCTGCCCTGGATAAGCGACTTCCGGAAGAGCTGAGGACGTCGAATCAGAGCAGCCAAACCGTCCCCGAAACGACCCTCAATTCGACAGTCAACACGAGCAATCAGTCCATGAACGTCTTCAGTCCCATGGCCAATTCGACCCCGCTTCGTCGTGCCCCGGATTTCAGAGTCGATCCGGTAACGAAGCTGTTGTATCTGTCGCCACAGGGCCGGGATCAAGTCCTCAAACGACAGGCTTCATTCGACTTTTCCCAATGTGGCGCCCTGTTATCCAAGCAGTACGGCAGTCGGCCATTCGAAATCAAAAGACTCGCCAAGTTTCTGCACCACTTCTCGGCCCAGCATTCCGATGACGCCTTCGTTCGATACATCAGAACCCACCGCCACGACAACATCGTCATCAGTCTGCTCGCGAAGCTGCTTCTCACCGATCCCCATGCACCTCGTCACGTACCAGTATACACGAGAAAGGCCGTCGCCCACAAGGGTCAACTCGACTTACGGTTTATGGCAAGCTGGCCTTTCGTTATCATCGCCGGATTTGTGCTGCTTTCTCTGTTAAATTCGTTTTTATCTTTGTTTTTGTAACTTGTTTTGACAGTATTATGTGATAATGTGCCTAATTGATGGTAATTGTGGTCTCGAAATAATTGCGTGTTGTGAGCATTCGGATAAAACGGTTTCTTTGAAGTTTGAAAGGGTGCAAGTTGGGTGGGTGTGGAAATAAGGACGTGAAAAGCAAAGCAAACGCACGCCGACGTGGCAACGACGACACTTTGCCAGTGCGCAGACGCGACGTTGCGTGCACCGTTTCGGGACCCGTGTCATCGGTGACTGCAGGCCTCCTGGCTGTCTTGAGCCGGGCTTCCGGAAGGCCATTCCTTCCTTCCCTCCTGCCTAGAGGCCGTTAGAGGTTTGGTAGTTTGGAAAATCGATCGATTTTAACGTTAACGCGAAGGCGTGTATCGTTTTTTGCGTGCTCAAACCCGGCGGCGATGGTCGACCCGTGTTGTCGCCAGCCGTTTTCCTCTTTGATCTCACTTGTATCAACCAATTCGGCTTGTTCACAGCCAACCAGCTGTTCAAAACCCTCTACCCCAGCTGAGCCAACCCACCTTCACGTAGCCTTGACATGACGTGTGTTTTTCTCGTGGCAATCGACGCGTTTCTTACCATCCAAATTCAACTTAATCGATGTTTCACGTCCTTTTTATATATTTTGTCGTTGCAGAAACCCCCTCCCTGTGATTTCGCCCCCATCGGTATGCTTGACATGGGACCTCGCGTCTGAATGAGCAATGTACATCGGATCCAAGTCGAGAAGAAGCCCCATCTGAGTCCTTCTTCCTCCACGTTTGGTTCCCATCCAAAGCGACCGCCACCGGTCGATATGTTTCTAAAAACCTCGCTTGAAGGCATCCTCAATGATAAGGACATCAAGCGAAAAGAGAATGCCCAGCTTAAGAAGGCTTGCGAGGGTGCTATCGGTTTGTTTTCAAATTTAATGTTTTTATATATATTTTTCTTCAATTTCGCATTTCCAGAGCAACTTAACGCCGAAATCGAGCTCCACCAACGCCAAACAAGCAGCACCACACAACCCCTGCCAAATTCGAATGATTACATCGTCGCTGATGGCTATTTTTATCCGTTTGAGCTGGCTTGCCAGTCGAAATCGCCGAGAATCGTCGCAACGGCAATTGATGTCATTGGGAAGCTCATTTCGTACGGACATCTGATCGGAGATTCCCCGGATGCGAGTAATCCGGACACATTGTTGATCGATCGCATTGTGGAGTCGGTTTGCTACCCGTTTCAAGGCCCGCATACGGATGATGAGGTCCAATTGAGGATCATTCGGACTGTTTTGATTGTCGTTTTGTCAAACACGGCCAAAGTCCATGATCACGCCTTGCTGAGAGCTGTAAGGACTTGTTTCGACATCTATCTGGCCAGCAAGAACAAGGTTAACACGTCGACGGCCAAGGGCATTCTGACCCAGACTATTAGCCATATCTTCAATGCGATGGAGAAGCAGGAGCAGATGGATCAGAATGTGGAGCTTGATTTGGACGAAATGGTAGGCTTTTATTGCTTTTAAGGTGTCTAATGGCGTCATTCCAGGTAGTGAAAAGCGTCCTCGACAACCTGATCAACCAAGTCGTCCAGTCCACGTCCAACTCCACCAAAGACAGCACCCCTGTGTCCGTATCAGTCCCCCAAATTGCCGAAAACGAACGCAGCAGCGCGTCTTCCATGGTCAATGGCGGCATCCACAGCCCGGCGCCACCACCAGTGAGCCATTTATCCGTCGAAGGCCTCGCTGAACACTTACCATCGCCATCAGCTGTCGATGAAGCCGGTGCCAAGCTCGACTTCCAATCTCCAGAAGAGAAAGACGCCTACCTCATCTTCCGTTCCTTGTGTAAACTCTCCGCGAAGGCGCTCCCCAGCGAAGGCATCGACAAAAACAGCACCGAAATGCGGTCCAAGCTGTTATCGCTGGACATGATCCTGCTCGTTGTTCAAAACTTCAACGCGCCACTCAGCGATCAGCACAGTTTCGTCGTTGCCATTAGGCTCTACCTCTGCGTAGCCCTTACACAGAATGCTGTCTCACCGTATATACCCGTTTTTGAGAAGTCGTTGGCCATCTTCGTCCAATTGGTGAACAAATTTCGGGTTCATTTGAAGCGGCAGATCGAGGTTAGTCATTTTTGACACATACCGTAATCCAGTACCGTAACCCTGACCAATGAAACATTCAGGTCTTTTTCAAAGAGATCATCATCTCCATCCTTGAAAGCTCATCCTCTATCTTCGAGCAAAAGTGGATCGTAATGCACGCTATTTCGAAAATCTTTGACGATGCAACCAGTGTCGTCGACATCTACATCAATTACGACTGCCATCTGACTTCAGCGAACATTTTTGAATCACTGGTCAACATTTTGAGCAAGATCTCGGTAAGCTAACTTCATAAATCTATAAAAAAAGATTTTATTTTAATATTTCAGAGCGGCTATGTCGGCGAATCCTCCCCAAATGCTACCGTACTCCAGCGCGAACGCGAGAAGAAGATGCGCGAGCTCGGTTTGGAATGCTTTGTGAAGGTGCTTCAAAGCCTAGTGACCTTCTATGATGAAGTCAATGAGACTAAAGGCAAGGATAACTCGATTCGTGGCGATGATACAGATGAAGCCATGACGAATGGCAGTAATTACGAGCATTTGAAGCAGCAGAAGGGCAAGATTGAAAGTGGCATTGAATTGTGGGTTTGAAAGTGGCAGCTTTTTAAAGACAATGATGTTTTTTCAGGTTCGCCAAGAAGCCAAAACAAGGTCTCGCCTTACTCCAGGAGCACGGCTTCGTCGGCACAGAGCCGGAAGACATTGCGCGATTCTACCATGTCGAGGAACGCTTGGATAAGACCGTTTTGGGCGACTATCTGGGTGATGGCGATGAGTAAGTTCAACTTTTTTCGAAGCCAATTTTCACCAAAATTGGTTTCAGTTTCCACAAAAAGGTCATGTACGCCTACATCGACCAGTTCGACTTTGCCGATGTCCCATTTCTCCAGGCACTGCGTAACTTTCTCGACAAGTTCCGCTTGCCAGGTGAAGCCCAGAAGATTGATCGTCTCATGGAGAAGTTTGCGTCTCGCTATTGTGAATGCAATCCGACCCAGAACATCTTTGCCAGTGCCGACACGGCTTACGTCCTGTCCTATGCTGTTATCATGCTGACAACGGATTTGCACAGCCCTCAAGTTCGGAAGAAGATGACCAAGGAAGAGTTCATCCGCTCCGTCCGTGGCATCAACGATCAAAACGACTTGCCAGAGGACTTTGTCTCGGGCATCTACGACGATATCGCTGTCAATGAGATCAAAATGAAGGCCGGGGCCACAGGAAAGCCGAAACTTAACGCCGATATTGCCAGTGTGTCATATCGTCAATTGAAGCAGTTCCAAAATCTCGAACTGGAATCCATCAGTCAGACGGCGCACGCTCTCATGGAAGCCGCCAGCTTGGCCCACGTCGAATTCACGACCGTCAATCACTACGAACATGTAAGACCGATCTTCTTGAGGGCATGGACGCCGTGTCTAGCCGCTTTTTCCATCGGCCTGCAATCCAGTGACGATGAAGACATCTGGCGATGGTGTCTCGAAGGCTTCCGACATGGCATCCGTGTCGCGTGTGTCTTCCGAATGGTCACCCAACGCGATGCCTACGTCCAAGCCCTGACCCGATTCACCCTTTTGATGGCCAAAAACGCACTCAGCGAGATGAAAGCCAAAAATGTTGAATCCATCAAGCTGTTGATCACGATCGGCGTCGAAGATGGCGACTTCCTCGAAGATTGCTGGTACGATGTCCTCAAATGCATCAGTCAACTCGAGCTGGCCCAACTCATCGGCACTTCTGGCCCTGGGATGCAGAAGGTCTTCAACATTGACGACAAAACGATGCACACTATTCAGGAATGCCTCAGCGAAACGAACAACCAAAGCGTCGTCGTTGCCGTCGATCGAATCTTCCAGGGATCATCACGTCTATCGGGTGAAGCCATCGTTCACTTTGTGCGAGCATTGGCCCGGGTTTCGCTGGAGGAGCTGGCCCTGAGCGGCGCTCCACGGATGTTTATGCTGCAAAAGATTGTTGAAATCTCCTTCTACAACATGGGTCGTATCCGAATTGAATGGTCAATGATTTGGAACATCCTTGGTGAGCACTTCAATGCCGCCGGATGCAGTGATAACAGTGATGTATCGCATTTTGCGCTGGATGCCCTCAGGCAGTTGTCGACAAAGTTCTTGGAGAAGGGTGAATTGCCGAATTTCCGCCTTCAGAAGGAGTTCCTGCGGCCGTTTGAGGTCATTATGGACAATAACATCAGCCATGATTGCCGGGAAATGGTGATTGCTTGTGTCACGCACATGGTTCAAGCTCATGCGGGTCGGATTCGCTCAGGTTGGAAGAATATTTTCATCGTGTTCGCGGTGGCGGCCAATGAAAGTCGGCAGGATTTGTTGGAATCGGCGTTTGCCACGACCAGTGATATCATTTGTGAGTCTTTTGAAACATTTAAATTGAAATAAGTTGTTGTTTTTAGCGAAAATCTTCCCGAACCACTTCTCGGAAGTCATCGATTCCTTCCCCGAAGCCGTGAAGTGCCTCTCCGAGTTTGCCTGCAACAACACCAATGACGACACCAGCATGGAAGCCATTCGACTCATCCGTTCATGTGCCGAACTCGTCAGAAGGTACACGGATCTCTTCGATACGGATACCGATCTCACGAGCCCCGGAAGCGGTCCGCCTTCGACCTACACCAGCCCGACGCATAGCATCACCGTGACCAGCGCCGATAATCATCGAGTCTGGGCTAAAGGCTGGCTGTCCATCTTCATCCAACTTTGGAGCATCATATCCCGAAGCAAGCTCGATGTTCGAACGCGTAGTTTGACGGTTCTCTTCGAGATCATAAAAACCTACGGCAGGGACTTCCGACCAGCTTGGTGGACCGATGTCTTCAAGATTGTCTTCAAAATCTTCAAATTCTCGAGTCTTGGCCCAAATAAAACCGAATGGATGGTCACAACCTGCAATCATGCTCTGTTTTCAATTGTTGATGTCATTTCGGAGCACTTCAAACAGCTGGCTCCACATGTGCCGACCTTCTACGAACAGCTTTTCCTCTGCATCCAACAAGGATCGGAACAGCTTGCTCGGGCGGCTATTGATGTGCTGGAGAATCTGGTGGTCTCGAATGGAAAGCAGTTTGATCCGGAAATGTGGGACTGCACGGTGGAGCTGATTATTCGGATCTTCAAGTGCAGTATCATCACTTTGTGAGTTTGAATCCGACTTTCAAGGAGTTTCATGTTTCATTTGAATTAGTTTCAGCGAGGACGAAGAACCCAACGGCGTCGAAAATGGCCAAACTTCCCCTGAAAAGTCGCCAGCCGATGGCACTCCTCGAGGAAAAGCTTTGGATACTGATTGCGTTTTGACGTCGCCCATCACTCGAATCATCATCCAATTGGAGGTCGTTGATGCCGTTACGGGGGTTCTGTTTGGCAAGGATGCGTTCAAAGTTGAGGGTCCTGTCTCCCGGCGGTCTCCGGACGAGGAATCTGACAGCGTCGGGAACAATGATTGGGCTGAAAGGGCGCCGGTAAGCCATTTCAACTCTTTTTGGCACTTTTAACTTGAACTTTTTCAGCAAATGTATGAATACCTGACCCAGGACCACCTTTCAAGACTGATTACCTGCTTGCTAGAATCCCATACGATGGCCCGAACCTTCAATTCCAACTCGAAGCAACGTGAAATGCTCTGGAAGGCGGCCCTACGCGGGAAAACGCCGCCAAATGTGATCAAACTCGAATGGCATACAATTCATACCGCGTTGAACATTCTGTTCCATCTCTACGCGGATACGAGAATACCCGAGAAGCACTTTGATGAGCTCAAAAAGTGGCTGATCCAGTAAGTTGTTTCTTTGTTTCCATTCTTCATTTCATAGTACACTGAGAAGTCAAAAATGGCGAGATTTTTTGGGTTTTCGGAATGTTTTGCCCGCTTGCGATTTACGCTCAAATTGTTTGTTTGTCATCAAACACCCATCCCGCGGGGTTTCTCTTTCTGGAGGCGCACTGATGCGATGAACGGTGGCTGTGGGGATCGGGAAGTGATGATAGTAATGTTGTTTGGTGACAAAGAAAGGGAAGAATGCCAGCCAACATCTCCTCTCGGGTGTTGCGGGGTTCGTTTTCACGCATGCGTTAACATGACCTTTGACGCGAGGGTCGCCTGCCATCATTCGAAGATCGTGCATGGGTGTCCGTTGATCGAGCTTCGAACTTGGTTTAATTGAATCCATGCATTATCCTATTCTGGCTGAGGGAAGACAGCTGCAAAGTGACCGCAGGGGACTAGTTTTGGCAGTTTCGAATTGCTCTATTTCAAAAATTTGACGCCCATGTTTCAAACAGAACACAAATCTCGTAATTTTGTGTCATTATCGCACGTAAGAAAGTCAAACCTATAAATTAAAACGCGTTCCTTTGCACTATCTAAACCCCCAATTTGAATGGCTTTTCAACGCTAAAAAGGGTAATCGCCTGTTGCAAATTTGGTGCATTTTTTAACACCAATATGGAGGCTACAGTACCCCCAAAATTGTGCATGTTACGAATGCTTCCGTGTTTTTCGGGGTTATCAATCGCGGAAGCAACCAACAACCGTCAACTCCGATCACTACCCGAATTTCCACTTCCTTTTTATATTCGGAAAGCGCCGGGGGTTCCATGGCGTCTGCAGAAATGTGTGAGTTCATGCCTGCGGCGAGGCGAATGTCGCGCGAAACAAGTGGCCCGCCGCTTTCTCCAAATAAAAAAGCAACATAACTGTCAGCAGCGGCGCGTCGTCGTTTCCATGTAATTTATCACTGAAAAAGAAGACACGACGATGAAGATGCACAGAGCCCATTTCCATTTCCGCCTTCGATGTTGCAGGTGTTGCTGGAGGCGTAAACAACGGGTCGCCAGGCTATTCAAAGGGCGCGCGCGCAATTCTATCACGACTGTGATAAACGTTTTATCAGATAGGCATTCCATCGTGCTTATGTAAACTTTCAATAATGTTGATGATAATAATGATAATGATGCCCTTTGCAGTTCGGTCAATGTCGCCCTCACCGAATACGTGTCGATCCGCAGCGAGCAACAACGCTCAGCCTGGCTGTCCGTGATCCAGATGATGCTGAATCGCACCTACGAGCTCTCCGATGACCGATTCGCGGCCCTGGGAACGCCGTTCTTTGTGAATCTGGCCGAACTCGTCGAAACCGAGGAGCCTCAAATCATTCGGGCCGCATTGAAGCGTGTTGTGGCGCGTGCCTTGACGTCACCACCACCTCACCATCGAATCTGAATCTTATCCTTGCTCACTGCACTTATTGTTGTAATACCGTCAAAAACCGTGGTTGTGCCTGTTTCTCCTAGCTACGCTTTCTTTTCTTTCGTTGTAATCGGTCTTTGTTCTGTGTCCACAAAACACATGTCTGTAATGCTGGATGTTATTTATTGCCCTGTGGCGCCTTGCGAATGTTCCCCTCCGTCTGTGATCGACTTATTTTTCACTTTTTAATTGCTTTTAAATCTCATTATATAGATATAGAGGTTTCTAATTATATATCGGCAGGACTATTAATCCGGTCGTCGTAAATGTGACATAATAAAGTGGTTCTAATAGGTGGTTTGAGGAAAGGGAAAGTTGAAGTTCATGTGAATGCGTCTGGCGGGCTTGGAAAAGGTGTTGATTGTTGTCTCACACCTGCCTGTATTGTCCCATCAATTCCTTAACGCGATTATGACTACAACCGCCTCTTTTTTCTATCAAAATGCATGGTAATGGTGGCATCAGACACAAGGAGCGGCGAGCTGCAGATGCACTGCCCGATGCGATGCGGGGGCGGAGTTTCAAGCGGGGCCCCCTTCGGTCGGGCGTTGCTTGGAGGCGCGGCCCGCCGGCAACAACGGACGCGACGACGACGGTGACAAGGCGCAGAAGAAGTCGCGTTCCTTCGTAAACGCCTTCTTTTTTCGGGTCCGAAAAAGGAGAACCACGAACGTTGTGGACGACGTCGTTGGCGCTGCCCCCGGATGCGTGTGCCATCGCGACAGCCATCATTTTCTTTTGAGCCCGCCGCGCCTCCAGAATCAGAATCCTCCCTCCGTGCCACCCGATTTGTCGTCGGCGATCACGTCCGGTGTGCCGAGAAGGGCGGCCATGCGCCCAGCTGGGCCGCCTGTGTCGTCGTACCTTCTCGTCGGCGCCATCCTCACGATCGGCCTTGCAAATGTGATAAGCGCCTTGGAGCAGCCTGCGCATCAACCAAAAGCTGTAGAGACCGAATTTCGGAGGTGGGTCCTGCCGCGAAAAACTTGTTTTTAACCATTTTTATTGTTATCCATCAAGGCCCTTCTTTGGATGGATGTAATTGATCATCGTACAGTTCAGTTTTAAATTAGTCGTATCACATCGCAATTCAATGCGATGTGTTGTTTATCTCTAATGATAATGTCGCATCAATTGCATCCCGAAAATGGGAACAAATATATCGATATCCGAGTTGATTTTGCAGGCTGATCGAAACGCTCCGAGATGAAACGAGCCATCGCCTGCTGCGCGACACAGGCATCAGACGAATTAGCCCGATGGCATCTGCGGCTGTCATTAGTGGCGAGGTAAGGGACCCCCTATCAGTCATAACTATTTGAATCTTGGCACTGGGCCAGGTTGAACCATTGAATCACCACACGTGAGGACCCATTCCATCAAAGTGCAGGCAGTTTCTTATCTTCCCCTATTCAAATAATGCAATGGCCACTTATTGCTTGCCTTCAATTGCATCTTTCGACCCTAACCCTTCATTGTGTTTACACTTACAAACTTCAAAACTTTCAAAAGTTGAATGAATTCCCCTCCAAGTCCTCCTCTTGCAAACTGTTTTGTAGCGATTTTCAAAGTTGGGTGTGTCCTGCACCCTTGAGGGCTTGTTTTCATACCACTTGTCACTCAATTGCCGTCATTTCGGGTGCAAGCGTCCAAGCATCCCATGCCCTGGGGATATTAGGGCCTGTGGAAACCATATCGCTTCAAAGTGTATAGGAAGTGACTGACAGGCGCCCGTCTGAGAGATTTAAGCATGAAAAGTTGCGTGCCCATTTCAGGATATCCTCAACAATGATGATGACCCTTTGGTCGCTCCCGCGAGACTGACGCCATCGGCATCTGCTGCTTTTCGGTCACGAAGAAGTTTACGGCACCATCATAGGCGGCGGAGAAAAGGTGGGTCGATGTTTCTAATTAGGCTATTTTAAGCTTTTAGGGACAAATTTGGCCAAAATATTTATAAACCAAATTTGGTTTCCTTATTTTCGCGCAACTAAAATCAGGTTTTTGTGGTCGTTGTAACAGTTTTTGAACGACAACCAAAAATTATTGACCACAACTATCTATAACACAGTGTAAAGTGGGACCGATTCTCGAACTGCTTGATCAAGCACCCACCCAGTTCATTGCAAAAACGGGAATCTTTCCCCGACGAAGCCTCGTTATTGACAGCCGGCCCGGCGCCAGAGGTATCAAGGCCGCCGCGCTTTGAAATTTGCCGCTTTTGGACCCCATGTACATAGATCTCGCGTTACTGGTTGAAATATATTGCCCCGTTTAATGGACCCCTTTCAAAAAGTTAGTTAGTTACTCGCACATCGTTAAAGTCGACGACACGACACGACCACCTCTATTTAGATAGATGTATAGTTGTTTCGTTTTTCAATCTCTGGACTACGTTGCCTTCTTAACAGCCTGCCTTCTGGTTACATTGAACTATTTTAAGTGCACCCGAGCCCGAGGAGCGTCAATGTCTACGTGGACACTGTTAATTTGATTGGGCGCCATCCACAATCGCGGAAAAAAAACTTGTTTTTGGTCGATATCAATGATAGGGGGCTTTGTTTAGAAGTCAGAAGCGCCTTCAAAACACATCAAACAACTTAGTTAGTGACTGACCTCGACCGCTTTGTTTCGGTTATTTATCGATTGCCGACAGTCGGTACCAAAACTGATAAGATCAAGTCAGAGTCAATCGATAAACTTGATTAACTTCCGCACTGATAGTTCCAATAATTGTTGTTTCGATGGATGGACTTTTCCACCTTTCGACAAACACCGAAAAACAAGTTGAAACCCGGTCCGGATTGCGGAAGGAACATTCATGCATGTCTCTGAACCATCTTTAATTTGACATTCAGCCGGGGCTGCCCCCGAAAACAGCAAAAACGAAACCAATCGGGGCGTTGTCCCCCTTCGAGATGTCGTCTAATGTTACATTTTACGTGATGGATCATGGCGGCCGTAATTGACTGCAGACGCCTTATTAAAGTTTCGAATTCGTTTCTGATCTTATTCTTGGGGCTGGCCGGCTGGATAGAGGTGTCTTCAAGAGGAAGTGATCACTGGACGCTTACGATTGTGATTTACAAAGTTTGAACTTTGTTAACAAAGACGACTGACTGGCTTCAAAAGGGCGTGCGAAAAGATAAAAGGGTACGCCAGCTGTGAAATGCAATTAAAAAGGTGATTCCTGCAAAGTTAACAGGCGATGCAACAAACAAACATCATCAGAAAAGGCACTTCAGGTTTGTCGGGCCGCAGACAGCCGCGAATATAGAGACGATAAACGCTTGGAATGCATAATCCAGTTTGTTTTAAAGTGATTGTGATGCAATTTAGTGAGGGGGAAAACATGTGATTGGGGATTAGGAAGTTCATTGGTTAAGTTATTTATTCTTTTTTAATGAGAATTGAACAAAATTTTTAGTAAAAAGATGAAATTTTGAGCCAAATCGGTCATTTGGGTTACGGTAGTTTTAAATGGTGCAAAATTTGGTAAAAAAGTAAAATGGAAACTGCTATTTTTAATGAAAAATGAAATCTTCATACGTGGTGCGTCGTTTTTATCAATGAAAATAACAAATTTGACTATTTTGTGCCAAATAGGTCATTTGGGATATTGTAGTTTTAAATGGTGCAAAAAGTGATCAAAAAAGTTAAATTGAAACTGTTTGTTTTACGAAAAATTGAAACATCTAGCACCGCGTTCCATTTTTACCATTTAAAAATACGAATTTGACTATTTTGTGCCAATTTGAAATAAACTTGTTCACTTTTTCAGGCTGCCCCGCCATCGGCGGCAAAACGCACTTCCTGTGCCCCTCCCGACGTGATGGCTATGACGTTTGCATCAATCGTGAACAGCTTTGTGACGCCGTCCATGACTGCCCCAAAGGTATGTGTGTTCTTGATCTACAGTACTCCCAAACTTTGCTCAAACTGCACCAAACCACTCAATTTTCCACTTTTTCATCCTGTAATCGCTCAATCGCAAAGATGAATTCTTTCCGTCGGGTATCTCGCCCACCCGGGGGTATTCCGATTACTCGAAAACCATCAATCCTGCCCCATTGTGTAAACTGTCTCCATGTTTCAGGCGAAGACGAAGACCCCCATCATTGCATGTTCTACCAACCGGTAAGTGGCTTCGTTTTTTCCATGCATGCCCCATCAGGGCATGATCGCCATCTTATCGTTCCGATTTCACGTCACATGCCGTTCCTATGTAAAAAAAGTTGGCAGAAAATGCGTGGAATGTGACGCCGACGAAAAGTCACAAACCAAGAACGCATTACTATGTGCAAAGTCCGAAGTTATCACAAAAACGCTGATATTTTAGATTGATGACCAACTGAAGACGCTCTCCCACGCACTACTCCTCCTCGTCGACAACGTCATGGGCCGTGAACAGCCTCGGGCCGAACTCTAAATGCCTCCTATCTCCTGTCCCAGCATACATAATTACTGTTGTTGCTTTTCTGGAAACAAACGATCTCCTTCGCTCTCGATTAACTTCTACAAAGACAAAATCTACGCTGATCCACGCTCACTTTTTCACTTTTTTTGCCGTACTTGTGATACGAGGTTACGTCCACGCTTATTTTTGAAACCCTTATTTGTTGTTTTTTCTCCTTTTGATTGACAGAGCGGAATTAGGCTTTCCTTATTAACTTCATCGAACATTTCAATTTCGATGTTAATTACAATAGCAAACAAAAAACAAAATAAAAAAGTGAAAATTTTGGCAATGACTATCAAAAAAGAGGTGCGACATACCGGTATAGAGCCCTTACAAATCCAAAGATCCAACAAGGTTGCCGTAGTAGGCTGTGAGGGCCTTGACCTTGTTGTTCAACACATTATGCTCGACTTCGACCTTCTTCTTCTTCGTTAATCCGCTGAGTTGGGCCAATTCATTGCTGGACGTGTTGCGGGGCAGGAAGTAGGCAATGTTGTCGCTGAGCTTGGTCATCGCTTTGAAGGTTTCAATGCCGTCGGGGGTGCAGGCACTCAACGGGAACGTCTCCATCTTGAGGTAGGCCGGACCGCCCCATGGCGGACTCAAGAAGATGGCATCGACGGGGTTGGAGGCGCCGGATCCGACGAGACTGTCGACGACATGGAAGCAATTGCCACAGATGAAGGTGATGCGGTCGAGGACGCCGTAGACTTCGGCATTGCGTCGAGCACAGCGGATTTTGACCGGATCGAGGTCGACGGCGTAGACGATGGCGCCTTGCAGGGCGAATTGGATGGCATTGCCGCCGACGCCGGTGAAGGCATCCAGGATGATCATGTTGGGACGGTAGACGATGCGCTGGGCGAGATGGACGGCAATGCGTTCGGGAGTGACTGAGTACCAACCTTCTTCGTCCATGAGGATGCCGTCGTTGAGCTTTGTGAAGAGACGGTTGCGTTGGAACCAGTATTTGCGGAAGTCCTGCAAGAATGAACGGCTTTTAGGCAAGGTACAGTAATCCGACATAAAACTACAGTAATCCGCACAAAATTACGGTAACTCAAGCAAAAACCACCCCAAAAAGCTTACCCCTTCTTCCTTATTGTACTTCAACGCATCCTTGGCCACCAAACGAGCATCGCGCTCCGGATCGAACGAAAAGTCAAAGTTCATCGGATCGTCGACCTCCATTGGCACCGGGGCTGGCTCTGCTTCAACTTTGACCTCCTCCGGCGCATCCAAGTCGTCCATACAGTACGACCGAAGCGGGGCACCATTGTGAACACCGTATTGGGCCTCGTGCTTGGTAAACTTTACATTGGTGAACGGCGCCAATACCTCGGTAGCGGTTTCTGGACGGCGTTTGAGTTCGCCTTCGACGACGTGGTGCCGGAAGCCATGGGTGAAACGGCATTTGTGGAGCTGAAACAATCCCTAATCAAACTAGACTTTGAAAATATATCAATTTACCCTAGCAACGAAACCCTGTGCCGCATTGCGAGCCCCAATGACATTGCTTTCACGAACATCGAGATCAATGTAATGTTTGACGTATTCGGTGAGGTCATTGTAGGTTTTCTGGTCGCTGAAGCCGGCAGCAAGCTCGAGGAAGCGCTGAAATAGTGAAATTATATATAAAAATATCATTAATTTTGTAAAAAAGTAACCCACATCGGCAGTCTTGTGTTTAACAAGCAATCCCGCGCCCCGGATCACGGCAGGCTGCAAAACTTCGTCAACAGCGGCGGCATTGTTCGTCTTCTCGGCGATAGCGACGAGGTTCACGAAGAGATCCTTGAAACGGGTCCAATAGCTGTTGAAATTGACGTCCTTGCCAGGCTTGCGAGCCGTCTTCTTCCGCAGATCGACGCTCGGGGTCGGCGTGAAGTTCGTCGGTAATCCCATGGCGATCATGGCTGCCGTTTCGGGGTCGGTCGGCTCTTCATCGGCTGAAAGGTGTCATAATCAGCTTGAAATGGGCTAAAAATATATATAAAAACATACACATAGCCTCATCACTGGCCGTGGAACTGGTCGATTTGAGCGGCGAGAAGGCCGGGCTCGGTTTCGGCGATGATTTCGGGGATTCCTCCGTGTTGATGTTGAGTTCGGCCATCTTTGTCGCCGTGGAGTTGTCGCCGGATGCCCAGAGTTTGATGTCGCTGAAAGCAGTTCGTTTAGGTGAGGAAATCAACGCACAACATCGCCGCAGCTCAAAAAACGCCGACTCAAAGACTCACTCAATGTACGACTTGGAGAAGAGCGCCTTTATGATGACACTGCGATCGGCTTCGACCGGCAGAGTCAAATCTGCCTCAAGCAACGGATCCCACTCGTATCTGTAATCGATCTCCGGTTCCATTGGCACGGACTTTGGGGGCGATACGGACGATGATAGCCAGCGGCTATGGAACTGGTTCACGCTTTTCCAAAGCTTGCAAAACAACTTTCTAAAAAGTGGTACCAAAATGATAAAATCGAGGACATTAGCGATGAAAAATGTTAACCACGGGATGATAATAAGCAAAACTGGGCAGACTGGCCAGTAAAGAAGGGCAGAGAAGATGACAATGGGATGAGCGAGAGTCAGACGGACGAGAGTCACGGCGATTTCGACATTCGGATTTGCTCTCGGGCGAAACTGTCACTTGGCGGCGAACGCACATTGCCAAGCGGCTGGTTGCAACTTGAAATCGACGCAACGTGATTGGATTTTGGAGATTTCAAGTCATTTTGGCTTCTTTTTAACTTTAGTAATCGTTATTACCGTACCCGGAATACTGTACTACAGTAACGGCGCTATCAAAACTGTAAAAAACGCGTTTCGGTTGCATTTTTTTTGAAAATTTTTGAATAAAATGTTGTCAAAATAGAAGGGGATTCTCAAAAAACTTTGTTTTGTCCAATAATAGTCTACACTTTCTTTAATTGGTTACGGTTATCTACCAAATCAAGAATTACAACCGCGTGCGAATGCATCGTCGACTGTAAAAATGTGTGCGCGAATAAACAGATCCCGGTTCACTGCACTGTGAGTGCGAATGCATTAAACATTACTAACTTTGTTAAACTTAAAAACAATTAAAATTTGCAAAAAAACCATCAAAAACCTCATCCGACCACCCTACTACCCCATTTGTGCAAACAATAATCCCCCCGATATAGCCCTATGATTCACGGACACACGTGTCGTCCAAGTCTGACAGGGATGCAAAACATCAGAGTCCGTTGTCGTTGGGGCTGTAAATAAACGGCGTGTACATGCGTGAAAACGTGATTCCGAGTCGATGGGGAGCTCATTGATTTCGTCTGTTTCCTCGCACGCTCATGATTACACCATAAAATTTCAGCCATGCGCTTGTTTGTTGCGGTTGTGACTATTTTTATTTCACTTTTGATGCTTTTGGCTGTAAGTTTAGCCATTTTAGACCGACTTCTCGCAATTACAGTTATGTTTGTAGCAAATCAATGCCCACATGATGCCCCCAAAGATCCATCTCCCCCTCGGAGGCAGCAACAGAACGCACATTGACGTCGACGAGGAATCGAACTCTGTGCTCGACTAAAACCATTAATCTGTTATTTAGACTTTTCCGTGCGATTAAGTGTCATAAATGTGTGTGTTTCCAATTCCCGCCTTGAACATGCAGAAAACTTCATTTGCAATACTCACAAAAGCGTTTATTATTATCAATGATCCCTCCCAGCGAGGTATCCAAAGCAGATTACACAGGTCATAAATGCGCTAAAGATGGCATGGAACATTTGTATGTCTTTTTTCTGTTTTTTAAATGCAAGTTTTGACTAACAGGTAGGAACAACTGCGAAGGAAGGATAAACAGGGAGGATACTCTGGCACCTCGTGAGGGACATGAAAAGACGGCAAAGAAACGAACGAGTATTCTGGCGGCAGACGGAAGTTGTCTTTGGATGGTGGGTGGGTGGTAGTGGCAGCAGCTTTGTTCAGGAAATGGTCGTGGTTTAGAGGCGATCGAGGCTGGGCTGGGCTTCCTCGGGGTATTCGAGTTCCCAGATCCTCTTGAGATGCTTGCCGCATGTGTCACGGGGCGCACCAAAGCTGGTCATCTTCTTCTGGGAGTCACCACGGTTCCAGCCGGCCTGCGACGGGATGATGGCCTCCGACTTCTTCATGTCTTCGTACGGGAGATCGCCGTTCTCAGCAAGGTAGGTCGTGTTACGGATGGTACCGAAGCCGATCATGCCGGATTGGGAGGCGAAACTAAACATGTTTTATTAGTCAAAATGTCGAAGTTTACCTTTTGGGGTACTGTAGGTACCAATTAGGTACACTGTAGGTACCAATTAGGCATACTGTACCAAAATTCTTGTAACATCAAAACTCATCAAGAAGCGCGAAAACTGGCAAAATACCGTTTTTGCCTTTTTGGACTGTAGGTACCAATTAGGCATACGGTACCCAAAATATGTTAAAATTCCAACTCACCGGTTAGTACCCGATTGCAAGCGGACCATACCCTGCGACTTGCGGTTCTGCCAGCTGATGCTGGGGTCAAGGACCTCCCAACGCGGCTGACCGAAGCCAGTCATGCCCTTCTGCGAGGCATACAGGTTGGAACCCATCTGGTAGGGAATTGAGGTCGCGTCAATCGACGTTTCCGGATCGTATTCAGGATGGGCGGTATCGACGATCTTGGCAGTCTCACGACGGTTCGTACCGAAGCCAGTCATGCCCTTCTGCGAGGCGAACTTGTTCGTACCCGACTGCAACGGGATCTCGGACTGATCCGGACGCTCGTGATCGTACTCGGGATGCTTGGAGTCGACCATCTTGGTGGTTTCACGACGGGAGGTACCGAAACCGGTCATGCCCTTTTGGGAGTCATACTTGTTGGTACCGGATTGGAGACGGACGATACCGTCGGAGAGACGGATCTTTTCTTCTGGGAGGGGCTGAAAGTGATAAAATTAGCAAGTTTAAAGATGGTAAAGTTGCGATTTGGGGTCGCACTTTAGGAAATCTATCAGTTAGCTCAGGCATGGTAGCCGCCTCGGCAGCCTGACGCTCAAGGGTGTCACGTTGCTCGATCTCGGCTATGGTGTGTTTTACGTTCTTCTGAGGCTTGCCATCGATGTCCTCCTTGGCAGCTTGTGACGCTGGGAGGCCATTGGAACGACTTTCTTCGAGTTTTGAAGCGGTTGGCTTGTAGTCAGTGCCGGTTTTTGCCGGATAAACGCTTCCAAACTCTGCTGGCGTCACTATGGAGACCTTCTTCTTCGGAACCGGGCTGCCATCAGAAGGCTTGCTCGTCCTCAGGGCCGCCACCGGCCGATCTTCGCCATCCTTCTTCGCCGACAACCGACTCTCAGCCCGAATCGGCACTTCAAACGACGCTTCTCGCTTCGGCTTCCATGCCGTGAATGTACTCGAAGCACTGCTGCTCCCATAGCCATCATCACTGCCCATGCCGGGGCTCAGCTTGCTAGTCGAGAAGCGACTAGCATAATCATCCAACCTACTACTGTACCGTGGCACTGCGGAATAGTGCGAATACGGAAACGGCGAATACTTGTCCGCATCAGATGGATCCGCATTCACAGTGACATAGGAGCGGTTGTAGTAGTGTTCACGTTGCTCGTGAAACATGGTCGACATCTCCAGAGCTCGTGATCAGGTACAGAATGGCGGAGGAGGCCACACACGGGTTGGCTTCTTGACTTCAAGAAGAACGTGCTGTTTGAGCTGGTTTAAGCCGATGACGACCGCCTGCGCATGCGCTTGCACCCCGAAGCCTGCCGTAAGCCGATGAACAAATGAAGCCGTTGGCGGTAAGCTGGGGCCCGGAAGAAGGCGCGATCCGAAGAAACACGGATGGAACAAGGCGAACTACAGAACCGCCACACCGTCGGGGAAAGGGTAATTGTTTGCAGAAAAGCGTCGTGCAATAAGGCGTAAAAACGTTTTTGTGACGATAAATGGAGGCGAAAAACGACTGCTGCTTACATTAGGCGACCAATGTGGAAGGTGGCGAAACACCTGATGCGAGGCACCGATAGCGTTTTGTTGGAATTTCGTTTATGAGGGCGCCAAGAGGGAAAGGAGGTCGAGCAACGACCTCAAAAAGTGAATTTGCACCAACATTCGAAAAAGGTGTGTTTGTGTAAGGCGGCTTTGAATTCACTTGCTGTTTTACAACTTTACAGACACAACAAACATGCAAAGTCAGAAATAGAACCCCCTTTGAAGAAATTTCCGTCAAAAGTAGACTCACCTCAAGATCAGAAGGCAGCTGGTTGACGCGAACACCTTCCCTGCAGACATCACGGGGAGCACCGAAGCCAGTCTGACCCTTCTGGGAAGCGAACTTGTTCGAACCGGATTGCAGACGGACTTCGCCGTGGGAACGGAGTAGCACTTCTTCCGGGACTTCCTAAAAGTGATTCAAGTTCAAAGAAAGAAAGTTAGAATTTTCCCGTCGGGACCCACCTGGAGGTTTTCAGCCTTGACACGGGTGGCAGTGTTACGAGGAGTACCGAAGTTGGTCATCAACTTCTGGGAGTCACCCTTGTTCCAACCGGCCTGCGATGGGATGATACCATCGGTCTGGCGCAGCTGGGCCAAGGTCCAGCGTCCGACGCGCTTCGGCTTGTCGGACTGACCGGAGACGGTCGTCTCCATGGTCGCATTGGGCTCTGAGTCCTCGATGAGCTGCTGCTCTGCAATTATATCTTCATTAGAATCGGTTTTGGTTGTTTACTGATGCCTTCAGAAGGTAAGATAGACAAAGAAGAGGCTCAAAAGTCAAGAAACAGTGAAATCTATACCAAGATAAGTAACACCAAATGGCCCTAAAGGCTGAGCTGAACTAGTAGCCGGCGAAAAAGTAGATCGCAACTTTTGTGGCATTCGTCGAGGTGGCGGAGCCGGTGGAGACACCGGTTGGGGGCCGAAGCCACTCAGTGATCCCGGCGGGCTGCGATCAATAGGTGCTCCTGGCGCGAAGTTATAGTCTCCACGAAGTTCCGGATAGTCACCATAGCGAGTGATAACTTTTGGCTTGGCTGCTACCATTTCCGCGTAATTGGCTACAGGCTTCGGGGATACATGGACAATCGGCTTCGCGGGCGATGGAACGATCGGAACAATGGCTGGGACTACATTATTGTTAACATTGACAGTAACCGGCGCTGGTTTTAACAAAGGCTGTTGATGCTGACTAATCGCAGGAATATAGTTATTATTGTTCCCATTAACCATCGGATTCACTTTCGTAGCGTTCCTCGGTGGTCGGCCATTGATCCGTGGCGGCGTCTGTTCTGGTGACAAGCTTCCAGCGAGCAGTGGCAGTGTATCAACACCGCGAACTGTCTTTTGAAAAGCCGAAGGATAGTAATGCGACGGGAAATCCATAATGTCCTCAGGCAATTTGCCACTGAGAAGCCCGGTCGTCGTCTTGGTTACAGTATGCTCCTTGGCGTCAATTCGATAGCCATCGCGGATCCATGAATTCTGGCGAGTGGAGTCATTTGTATGGGTTGAAAACATTGTGCTAATATACAGCTTTCAAAGATTTAAAAGTCAGGTAATAACAAGTAGGTTATACAAGTAAAGTGAAGTGGTGGAGGATACAAAA
The DNA here is from genome assembly GCA_000341325.1 of Panagrellus redivivus. NCBI lineage: Eukaryota > Metazoa > Nematoda > Chromadorea > Rhabditida > Panagrolaimidae > Panagrellus > Panagrellus redivivus. The sequence continues at coordinate 168,333 of KB455315.1, read as the reverse complement.
TTGCTGCTGTGCAACTGATCCAAACAGTCAAAGTGGTTGAGCGTTGAGGTTAGTTGAGTATCTTCTGCGCGGGAACCGACGTGATTGCGGCTCGTTCGCACGTTTTTCTTCTTATGTTTCGAGGTAAAACCAACCACCTTCCGGATTTGAGGGGGATGATGGGGATGATAAGAGGGTACACACACAGGGTTCGCTTTTGCCGGAGAAGAAGAAACGGAGGTCGAGCCGCTTGGCGTGCTCTTTAGGCTTCTTCTCGCAAATACAAACACTGTCGCAGTAGGTAAAAAGTTATGATGATGCGCAGAGGTACAATACAATAGGGAATAGGGGTGAGTTGGCGCTGCTCAGATGCAGCTTCGAAGTCGTTTTTCGTTAAGTTTTTTGTTGTTTCTTTCTCGGAGGTTAGGCGGAAGGGGAGAGGTGATTAGGGTCGTCGTTGAAGTTGGAAGTCGTAGTCGACACGTTGACACAATGCTTCCGTGAAGGGAAGACTGTTGCTGTTTAGTGGTCTGCGCGAAATAGATGGATGCATCCTTGCCTTCCTCGAATGAACTCCCGCCCCTTTGAGCCTTCTGACGCCGGTTTAAGCCGCTAACAGCCAGTTAAGCAAGTTCGATCGGAAAGCTGACATTGTGTTCATGTATTTGCTGACGGACTGTTGTACCTTTAGTCTTGGAAGCAAAAAACAGACGCTGGTAATCCAATCTGGACGAATTCTCTCCTCCCACTTCGGCTGACGCGCAGCTACCTCGGAAGTAGTAACCAACTAACGATCGACCACCACTAACCCACCGTCGGCCCGACGACAATAGCAATAACTGTCATCAGCAGCGCTTTTCGGGATGGATCAACGCAAAAAGCAAACAAACTTCATCCCCGCTTGAAAAAAAAGCTGCAAGACGTGGGATGGGACAAACCAGCTCTTCCGGAAGCACGCTGCGGCTCCTTGTCGAAAACAAAGGCTCGAACGTGGTTAACTCGAGTCAACTTCACCGATCCCCTCAGGGCAAATACAAACACAAGTACTCTCATTACGAAATTCAGTCTCAGCGATCAAAAAAACTTGTCTATCTGCATGTATTCAAAAAACTTGCAAAATGTAGGAAACTGATAAGTGTGTGTACAACGGATACAAGGAGCTGGAAAACAATGGAAAAAGACACGATGATCGCATAGTTAAGCTGATTAAAACAATGAAAAAAGACAAACAAAGCCCGAGGAAGCAAAACAATGGATGTGATTTGTGATTCTAGCAAAAGTGATATCATAAGCGACTTACCCTCACCGTCCGGCTTTGGCACCATGTTTGCGAGCTTTGAAAGAGTCTGCAAATTGGGCATAAGTACGGTAAATCACAAAATTATAATGGTATTATGTGGTTTTCGCGTGATTGGAATCAAAATGGCAATGAAATAAAAGTCAAAAACGAAGAACGGATAACCGATAGCATCCCGTGAACGCCGGAAATCGCGGATATTACGCACGTGGGCCCGGCTATGTGGCTCGACGACGTTTCACTGCCGTCAGATGACAGGTCGAAGCTAAACCGTGACAAAAACCACTTTCGAGGAGGGGGTTTAAAGCACACGCAACGGATTTGAAGCTTGCAAAAAAGTGTGAAATGGGTAGACAAAGTTGAGCACGGGTCGAAAGGAGGGATAATTAAAAACAGACTGATCCTTCGTCGATCCCATTCATGCCATTGGGCGAGAAGATGCGTCTTTACCAAAGATCTCGACGGCGGTGATGGTGGGGTGCAAACAAAGCCCCCCTCGAGGGGGTTATTTTGCTATCATCGCCATCGCTGCCAGCTGCGATGGGGCCCGTGGGCGCTGACTGGCGGCATCCCCGGAATGCCCTGTGGGTATGGAGATAGTGGTTACACACCGCTTTTTCGAAGGGCCTGCCCGACGGCGAGAGCTAGACGCACTTCAGCTTTATCCCCCCTGCCAAGGGTTGATCAGTATATCCACTAGCTCTGCCGGGGTCTGCCATGGCCCAGGGGGCACGCCGTTGATCACCGAGCTCAACGACAACTTTACACCCTCCCCCCTCGATCGAGATGGGGGCGGAGAGTGCCGAGCCCCGCCGGCTATTGATGCTTTTTTCCCTCTTTCTTGTTGGTTCTACCTATTCCGATCTTCATCCTCGTCCCCCGCATTGCCACAGGGCAGGCGCCTGCCCCAGCTCATTGCATGTTGATGATGCCCGATTCCACTTTATTTTTTTAACGCAAGAGTCAGCCAACAAAAAAAGCGACACATTGAAGACAACAAAAAATAGATAGCAGTGCAAGGGTGCAGGTTTGCAACTTGCTTTCAGATTTATGTCGCCCATCCCAACCACCCTTATCAATGACTTTGTTTTTTTGGGAGCGGATCATTCGACTGCCAAAATCGCAAGCTTGACGTCACAAAAAGGAGCTTCCCGACGGCGGCGTATACGGTAGCATGGGCCATGTTTTGGATAAACCATTGCCCGATCGAAGCCATGAAGTACTTCGTGTGCTCCAGGCAGAGGTATACTGGGAGATCGACATGGCCGAGGAGCCAGAGGTCGGAGAACTTGTAGGCCGCCATGAAGAGGATGCTTAATGTCATTAAAGTCTGAAAATGCCGTCATAAAATGGTTGAAAGTTGTCATTAAAGTCAGCTTACATAGTCAATGCTCTCCCAAGACGCATCATAAGTAATATTCCGCTGCAAATAGGACACAAATGCCGGCAATGCCAACCCAACAGCCACCGTGCCACTGAAATACAGTGCAAAGAGCTCAAAAGTTGCGTGGACACTGCTACTGACGAAGATTCGGATGCTTCGACGGATGAAAACGATGTTCAAGCCTTGCAAAACTGCCAAAATAGGTGTTAATAGCAGTCCGATCGTATCATATTCGATTTGTCCGAATTCCAGCCAGCATAATGATGCCGAAAGTGCCACTGGTATCTAAAACCACTTTTATTTTGACGTAATTTCCATGTTTTTTGAAGTTTTTGAACAGTTTCCCCGGCATAGTTTGCATTCAAAACCTCCAAAAGTCAGAAATAATAACCCAAATTATTGTTGTTTTGTTTTGAGTTGACTCTGGCAGGCCACTTGGCCGGATTGTGTTCGCCGCCTGCTCGGTGGCCGTTAGCCGTTTGTGCGTGGGCGAATCTAGCAGGTCGTCAAGGCTGTCGGCAACGAAAATGCAGAGAGAGGCATCTTTGCTCGAGATAGACAAGCGACCAACCAAAAAAAATCACGTAAAGAATGGCTGCTGTTTGATTTTTATATCCTCTCTTCCCTCCGGCGGTGCAAGCTGTCAACTAGCTGGGACGCGAAAAAGATACCTGTGCCGCCGAGGGAAAGCGTTGCTTTGACTGATTGCGGGGGCTCAGCCCTGAGGGCTTGAGCCGGAACCGCGATGAATGTGTTCACAGGGGGGTCTGAGGGTGCCAAAACACGTCCAAACTGCATAATTTACTCACCATGATCGACCATTGCACGCGATTACGAACGCTTGGGCCAAGGAGTCGTGGGGATACCTTCAGGGCTACCAAAGTGACGATGAAATCGGTGATTCTGAAGGTCCTCTTTCATTAAACAACAAAATTATGTGCCACAAACCTCAACAAATACAAACTTCCAGTCCGATTGCCAGAATGAACCCGCGAAGAAACCAAGCTAACAGCAATCTGCGTCAGAAAAGGTGGCAACAACGCCTTCTTCAGTGTTTCTGGCTCGATTTTGACGGAAATACATGGCGCACAGGTGACAAAGAGAAACACAAAGGTAACTAAATGGTGCAAAAAGTGTGTCACGATGGCCCGGACATCGAGAACGTAGAAGAGGGCATTGTGGGCCGCGGATAGCAGAAAGGCACTTGTAACATTCAGAAGCCAATATAGTAAAATGTCCAACTTTGTAGTCTGCATTATTGCACACATAGCAGCCCGTTTAAATCAATTAATCGAGTGATCACAGCCAGAGGCAGGTGCGCGAGGTTTCAGGGATATCTTTTGGGGTCATCGGAGTTCGTGTTGGAAGAGGTTCCTTTTTGCGTGTGGATTTTAACTCGAAGAGTGAAGATGAGTCTTAGTTTTCGATTTAATAAGTTTATTTAACACAAGTCATAAAAAATCACGTTACAAGTTGACATATTTGATTTCAAAAGGCCAAGTCGGTACATCATAAGAAGAATAATGACATAATGTTAAACTTGCTAAATAGTTACTTAAAAAACTTTTTCAAAACGGTTGTCATCACTGGGGTCTCTTCTAAGAGCAAGTTTAAGACCACTGCCATCTCGAGGATCAATTTTAAGTTTCAAGCCATGCGCATACGCAAATTGTGCATCTTCCAAGCTTTTCTTCAGCGCCGAGAAGCCAAACTGTTCATCAGTTGCCGAAACGCACCCATAAGCCGCAACTTTCTTGAAATACTGGATGCACGCCGCAAAATCATTATGAATCATCCTAGGTATTTCAGCCGGAACAGTGTTTGCGCCGTTTTTCTTGAGTTCATCTGTTTCGGCTTCCGTTTGAGTGAGCAAAACTGGATACTCTTCAAGGTTCTTGTTAACTTTGCTAACAACCTTCAGAAGGATGCACAAAAGGTCGAAAATAGCCGTCATGGAATAGTCAAAGCGTTTAGCGGCTGCAATCAGAGGAAGAACGACGTTCTGATATGGTTCATAAGATGTGAACAGGGTAGCTTCTTTGAAAACGCTTGGTACTTCATATTTCGGCAATCTTTGGAAGAAGTATTTGGGGTCTTCTTCGGGAATAATTTTACGCGTCAGGCTGCGCCTTGGGAGGAAAACAGGATTGTAACGATTACGAAAAATGTGGGCAGTTGCAGCGCTTCTGAGGCACTCGAAACTTGGCTTTGATTTTTGAGGTGTTTTGGCTTGTCTCAACACGCTCAGGAGCATATCGTAAAGCGTGTCTTCAGCGAGTCGCGATGGCTCCAGGAAGTCTGAGATGGCTTGTTTCACCGATTCTGGGTCCTTCGGATCGATATAAGCTCCATCAAGGGAAGTCAATGCAGCATTCAACTTCACGGCGACTTCATGGATGGATGCGGTGAACGATGTATCGAACACGATGGCATTGTATTTATCCGGGAAAAGCTGGTAATCAGCAAGCAAGCGACCAAAGTAATCACACACTTTTGCCACCGCGATGTAAGGCATGACCATTTCAGAAATGTACAGCTCGTTGACATGTGTCGACATCAAATCGAAAGTCGTAAAAACATTCTCCGGTGTTGTTAATGGCATCTGACAAGGATAATGGAGGTAGTATACCATTTTAGGATCGAAATCATTGCCCTTGATTTCAACTCCCATATCACTATAGATAAACAGGCTGGTTTCCCGGAATTGGTGACCCGTGCGTTTGACGATTTCACTGACAAGCTTTCTGCGAGTGATGCCATTTGCCTTCATATCAAAAAAGTTGTCGCCATAGTAAAATCGTACATTGTTCAGGTTGATAGTCACACAGGAGGCATCCTCAGTCAACGTGTTGCTCGAATCCCACCGTTTGCCCACAGTTTCCACAAACACGTAATAACCAGGTTCCAACTTCGGATTAAAAGTGTCGTCTGATGTTGAAATAAACGTCCTCAACTTTCCTTGAAGTTTGACAGTTGCATTAGGAGCGAGATCAAAGGCATTTCGAATGGTAAAAGGAAACGCCTTTTCGGAAAGCAGGTTGACAGTTTTCTCACCTTTGGTAATGTGCACGAATTCCATGATTGCGACGTCAGATTCTAAAAGAAAGAAAGTAAAAACAGTTGAAAATTACATTTTATCATTAGCAAGAGTTACAAAAAGCAAACGCCACGATCTCGGAAGCAACCAAAAGGAATGGCGACCTGCCACAAGGTGGGCACGAAAAAGGCATTCCTTTTTATTTTGTAAGGGAAAAGCTTATCACAAGTTGTTTTGAAATAAAAAAGCGCTGATGTTGAGCTTCATAGGTTTCAATCTAAAGCGTAAACATACATGCAGTTTCATCCCTCAAGTAACCGTTACGAATTCGAGTGCGTTCCGTTTTTTGTAATAAAAAAAGGATCACATTTTTTTTAAGTAAAAAGCGGCACAGTGAGATAGCGCGTCTCATAGGCGGTTTGCGTGTCGCACTTTGCCAAGCTTTTTTTGAAAAAAAAAATGCGACGGCTTCGCATGAA
>KB455315.1:145010-159821 GCA_000341325.1 Panagrellus redivivus | reverse complement strand
AATGGGGGGTCAAAAAAACCGTTGTTGGCCGTCCTAAATCGGCTGCCAGACCGTCTCTTAAAACCGACTAGCCAGAAGTGCATTGCAAAAAAGTGCCCCACAGTTCCTTGAAAACCGTTCAACCCCCGATTCATTGGTCCTTGTTTGTCAATGTGGTTGTTCTGAACATGTTAGGAACAAACATGGGTCAAGAAAACGTTAAATTGTTGTAAAAACAGCATTTTACTGAGGTTGAAATTCGGTCTTGGCATTGTGTGACACGCAAACAACCCATGAGACAGCGTAAGCCGAGTCTATCTCACTGTGAAGCGGTTAATGCTCGGTTTGGTGCCAGGCAATCCGGCATTTTGGACCGCAATCAGGTCGGTTCGGGCCATCATTTAAAAAATCCTATCGCGGGCCAAGGAATTTTGACCTTTTCCCACCCTTGAGAGGGATGCAAAAAAAACAAAAATAGAAGAGATAGCAATGCATTGGAAACGGAAACATTTCTGTTGGTCCCTTTTTTCGCAGGTTGATTGATTTTTCTTGTGCGTGATCAACTGAGTGAAAGAGTAAGTTGAAGGTCTAACATAGCATTACAAAATAAATTTTCACGCACTTTGAATTTGGATCATACGACATAGAACGTACTAATTTGAGTTGAAGTTGTTTGAAAAAATGAAGATGAAACCGAACCAAGTCTTTTCACAGTTAAGCTACGCCATACAAAACCGATCCCCAATGGCATTGAAAGTATTTCACGGATAAATACCGTCAGTTATGTAGTATTGCCAACGGTTAAAAAGCATTAAGGTTTTTAATTTATTGAATAATGGAATAATTGGTATTAAAATGTACACAAAGAAATTATTAAAACATTAATATATGAGTTAATTTAGTGCATTTTAGAATTGGAAATTGCGTAATGCAGCTGGGCCTTCTCCAGGATCTTCTGCAATTCCGTGAAAGTCACAGCCTCGTTAACAAATCCATACGGCGCGATGGCACGGAAGAGGCCGTAGCAGCTCTTGAACTGTTCGTACACGCTGTTGACAGTAGCATTACTAATTTTGGGCTCCTCGTTGGGCCTATTGAATGTCGAGAGCTTGTAGTAGAAGCTGGTGAAGTTTTCAAAGTAAGTGTTCACGGCGTAAACAATCTCGATGAGGACATCCAGAAGTTCGATAAGAGCTTCATCGGTAAAGTTGGCGACCAAATCGCGAGCATACTTCAGAAGCGGAAGGACAACACTGTCGAACGGTTGGTAGGCCTTGGTGAGTGAAGTTTTGGCATCTCGTGCGTTTTCGATCAGGCGCCATTCGTTGATGGATTTGATGTTCTGCAAAGAAAATATTTATAATGAGAACCTATATTTTTAAAAAAAAGGTCATACCGACTCACGGATAACTTCACGAACGATGTCGCGCTTCGGAACGTTGTTTCGATGAGCATGCTTGATCTGAGCAGCCGTGGCAGTCCTAATAAGCTCGAAGTCGGGGCGTTGTTCTTCGTTCAAACCGGCGAGAACGTTGCGGAGGATCTCGACGAGTTCCTGCTCAGCTTGCCGAGTCAGCGTCAACAGCTTGAAAATGACTTTGTAAAGCTCACTCTTGCTGTTGGGTTGGACGATTTCAGAAGTCTCGAAGGCCACAAAAGCGGCACTCAACTTCAAAGCGACCTGTTGGAAGGATGCAGCGAGCGACTTTCCGAAGATAAGCGGGCTGGTGCCGTCCTTCGGTTCGACAGAATACCTTGCAACACCACTGTTTCCGAGATAGTGGCACACACGGGCTACGGCAATGAGTGAAACTGGCAAATCGCTCAGATAGATTTGGTCAATGTCGGTCTTGACAATGAAGCGGCGATCGTCGATTTCGGGCGGAGTCGGCATTGCCTGGTTCGTGAAATGGATAAAGTACCGCTTCCCAGGGGTGAACGTGTTGTCAGGGACTGGGCGGCCATCGCAGAAGACGAAAATATCGGATTCGCGAACCGGGCGCTGGGGCGTCGACAGAGCGTTGGCCAATGTCCGAATCGTAACGCGACTGTTGCCAGAACGGACGATAGGGCGCTCACTGCCGTAATGGAATTCGTAGTGGTCAGAGGACGAAATGTCATAATCGTCATCTAAACGAGCGTGTTCGAAGCTATCGGTTCTGTCCCCGAGCTCCGATGGTTCGTAGAAGCTTAGCGGAGGAGCCACCGGGGCAGTTTCGCGACGTTCAGGAACAGGTTCATCTGCGGTGCTCAGATTTTCGTTCATAAAACGTTCGAAGAGGTTCGCCATTGTGATGAATAAAGTTCTGCTGCAGTTTGATTCAACCTTAAAACGGTGGAGTTATTACAAAATGACGCTCGTGCACCCGACCACGGACAACGATTGAAAATGGAGAGACTGGCTAAAAAGCAAGCGCTGCACCGCTTTTAAGTCCAATGGGTGCATTACAAAATGGTTCAACGTTGTCGCGTGATACCAAGACGCACCCCAGGAACGCCCACTAAAGCTGTAGTGTTGTGTTGAAGAATTTGGATCTGCTCTATTACCAAACAAAGCGGCTGTCCACCCTCTATTACAAAAATGCCCCAAAAAACTATCTTTTGTAACGAAAGAGTTACGCAAATGGGATTTTGACCTTTCATTAATTTGTATTACAACATTTTCATATTTGTATAATAGTAAATTACAACAATGGAAGTAAAAAACATTGCAAATATAAAAAAATGGTTTATTTTATGCGATTTTTGGCACTTCATTGCGCCACAAAACCTGACTAAGATCCACAGAATCGAAAAACATTTCTATTACAAAGGTTTGGTTAAAAAAACTGTTATTAAACGCTAAACAGATGCTTGCTAATAGGTTAAGTTTAAGTAAATCCGCGTAAACCACAGTTACAAAACAATGTAAGTCGGTCAAAGAGAAATTAAAGTTATTATGAATGGTACTCAGAAAGAGCGATGTAAAATTTTATATTTATTTTCCTTATACACATTATAATAATACAATATTGATTACACCAAATGTTTAAATAAAACTTATATAGAAATGTACAAAGAGTTAATGGCCATTATACGATTAATGCATAATGTTAGAAATCGAGATGGCGTAGTGCAGCTGGGCCTTCTCCAGAATCTTCTGCAAGTCCCCGAAGGTCACGGCCTCGTTGATAAAGCCGTACGGCGCAATGGCACGGAAGAGGCTGTAGCAGCTCTTGAACTTCTCAGTCACATCGTCGACGTTGCCGTTCTTGATGGTGTCGCTGCCCTTCAAGGTCTTGCCATAGAGGCCAGTGAACTTCTCGAATTGAGTGTTCACGGCGTAGACAATCTCGATGAGAACATCGAGAAGCTGGATCAGGGCTTCATCGGTGAAGTTGGCGACCAAGTCACGGGAATACTTCAGAAGCGGAAGGACAACACTGTCGAATGGTTGGTAGGCCTTGGTGAGCACCGCGTTGGTAGCCCGGCGATCTTCGATGATGTTCCAGTTGGCAACGGTATCAATCCTCTGTAAAAACATTTGTTACAAAACATTAATATTAAAAAGGAGCAAACTAACCGATTCAGACACAATTTCGCGAACCATCTGGCGCTCGGGGATGTTGTGGCGGTGGACCAACTTGATCTGAGCAGCGGTAGCGGTCCTGATGAGGTCGAAGTCGGGTCGCTGTTCCTCGTTCAAACCGGCGAGAACGTTGCGGAGGATCTCGACGAGTTCCTGCTCAGCTTGGCGAGTCAGCGTCAACAGCTTGAAAATGACCTTGTAAAGCTCGCTCTTGCTGTTGGGTTGAACGATTTCAGAAGTCTCGAAGGCCACAAAAGCGGCGCTCAACTTCAAAGCGACCTGTTGGAAGGATGCAGCGAGCGACTTTCCGAAGATAAGCGGGCTGGTGCCGTCCTTCGGTTCGACAGAATACCTTGCAACACCGCTGTTTCCCAGGTACTGGCAGATCCTAGCTGCAGTGATCAACGAAACCGGCAGATCGCTCAGGCGGATCCGGTCGATGTCGGTCTTAACGATGAAGCGACGGTCGTCGATTTCAGGCGACGTCGGCATTTCCTGGTTTGTGAAATGGATGAAGTAGCGTTTTCCAGGGGTGAAGGTGTTGTCAGGGACTGGGCGGCCATCGCAGAAGACGAAAATGTCGGATTCGCGCACCGGGCGCTGGGGCGTCGACAGAGCGTTGGCTAATGTCCGAATCGTGACGCGGCTGTTACCAGAACGGACGATAGGGCGCTCACTGCCGTAGTGGAACTCGTAGTTATCCGAGGTGTCGTAATCATCATCCAGCCCACGATTAGCCAGATCCTCGTTGATGTCTTCCATCATCTCAGGATCGTAATGAGTGCGATGCGGAGCAGCCGGGGGCGCAGTGTAGTCTTCCGGAGTGGCATCGCCAACAACGCTTTCGTTCATGAAACGCTCGAAGAGATTAGCCATAGCGACTGCTGAAGATCGGGAGACTGATAGAATCTGAAAATGATAGATTTTGAAAAATATAAAACTACGCTCGTTGTACCCAACCACGGACAATCATGATAAAACGACTGGCTAGAAGGGAAGTCCAGACCCCCTTTTATTTGAGAGGGAAATCATTACAAAATGGGACTGCACCGACGTGTGATACCCCAAAACTCCGCCCACAAATTCAGCAATGTTGGATGCACTGTATACGCACCAAACATAACAAAACGCCGTTCTTATTACAAAAGCAACCGTTTTGAAATCATACGATCCACGTTAAAAATAAATTGAAATAGTTTGGTAATCGTATGTTTTGTAATACAGTTTAAAGCAAAAATAATATTTACTTGCTAATAACCAGTATTGTAAAAAAGTATGCTCAAATGAAACATTAGACTGCAATTTTGTTACAAATACAAACAATACAAAATTTAAATGAAAAAAATTGTAACACGATCGTTATTTATAAGATGAGTTTCGGAGTAAAAACCTTCTTTTACAGAGTTTATTAGCCATTAAACTAAAAATTGATGGTAAACTGTTGTTCGTCTATTGTTAACATTAATTGTGTTGTCGAACATGTGACTTCGAGCGCTAATCACTTTGTTGATGATCTCACTTTACTTTACTTACTATACTTTAACTTAATATTAACTTGTTACATGCAAAGACAAAGATTAGTCTTCATAACATAATATTTGTTTTTAATCACCTTTTAATACAACTTTACAATCTTACAAGAAATTACAAAATTTTACTTATTTATTTAACGATTGCCGATATTACAAAAGAATATAATTGGATAACATTATCGATCGCGTTTACAAAAAAAAAAATTGACACAGTTGATTATACAAAGCTAACATTGAGCAGCGTTAGCACGGACGCAGATGGCATAGCTGAACTGTGCCTTCTGAAGATCTTGGCGCAACTGATCGATGTAGACAGCGTCATTGATGAAACCGTATGGTGCAGTCGCAATAAAAAGAGCGAGGCACTCATTGTATTGTTCGGTGATGGTGCCAAATTCGGGGACTTCGGTGATTTTGCCGTCCCTGGCTGCCTGGCGATAGATGTTCGGGTATTGTTCGAGACTGTTGTTGGTCGCGTAGACAATGTCGATCAGGACATCGACGATCTGGATGATCTCGTCAGTGTGGTAACTGCCAGTCACCTTGGACAGAAGCGGCAAGACGACCTTTTCGAAGGGAATATAGGCATCTGAGAGGACGTTTGTGTTGTTGAGGTAGTCCGTAATGAGGTTCAACTTGTCGCAAGTGTTCCTCAACTTCTCGCGGAATCGCTGAAATTGTATATTTTTATGTTTTATTAACATTTTAAGCTTAAACTCACTTCTTGCTTAACGTAATCACGCGGAAGTGGCCGATTCTCGGCAGGCGTACGCTTCCCGGCGTTGATTTGAGCAGTAACTGCGGTCTTGACGACTTCGAATTCGGGGTCTCGGTCATTCTCGAGGGAAGCGAGAAGACCCTCCATGATGGTGATCAATTCCGATTCAGCTTGACGGGTCAGATGCAAGAACTCGGTGATGGTCTTGTTCAGTTGAGAGGCTACGTTCCTGCTATCAATTTTGACACTTTCCAGGTAGGCAAAAGCCGCGCTCAATGTGAAAGCCACCTGTTGCAAGGCGGCCGGCAACGAATGGGCGAAGATGATGTAGGTCTTTGCCTTGAAGTCGATGGCTTTGAAGGCTGATTCTTCCAGCTGTCCCAAAGCTGCGCAAATTCGGCCAACGGCAACCAACGGAATCGGAAGATCGGCCAATTTCAGCGAGTCAACATCCATTTTAACGATGAAGCGCTCATCGGCGACTTCAGGCGAATGCGGAATCGGCTGAGAGTGGAAATGGATGTGATACGTCTTATCAGGACTGAAGATCGTATCCGTATGCGGTTTGCCATCGCAGAAGATCATGATATCATTCTCATTGACCGTCTGACGCAGCCGAGCCGTGATGGCTTGAGCCAAGTTTCGATGGGTGATGCGCGACTTTTCCGATCGGGTAATAGGTCTGTCTTCGCCGTAGTAAAACTCGATGCCACCAGTAATGCCATCAATCGTCGATTCGGCGTAATCGTTGTATTGCGGCGGGGCGGGACGGTAACGCGGAACTTCATCCGTCAAAGTAGCGTCGCTAAGACGGCGTTGACGACCATTTCGGATGACGACCTCATAGTGTTGGCCATCCAATGCGGGGCTGAAGTTATCACCAACGATGGAGAATTGGTTGGTGCCATCAGTAAGTTCAAAGTCGAGATGGTGCGGGATGCCAAATTCCCGGCGAATGTTAGAGGGTGTCGATTCGGAGGGGTCGAGCGAGATGGAACGGCCATCATAGTCGACGTTGACGAATTGGTTCTTCAGGAAGGAATCAAAGAGAGACATGGTGATGATTTACCTGAAAAAGTGAAAAAAAATTCAAAAAAGTAACCCAAGAACGCGAAAAATGACGAAAATGCACGCTCTGACCGAAGTATAAATGCTGTTTCGGAATTACAAAATGTAAGTCATACGACTGGCGCTGTTAGGGTGTTTGTCGGTCGTTTTATAGGAAGAAAGAGCGTTCAATGTGTGTATCGGGTTAACTTGGGAAGACCGTTAGCATCGATAGATGGGTACATTTAGGGCAGAGATGAGAATCAAACTGATCGACATGGCCTTTTATGGCATCTAGCGTCAAAGTAAGGCAGTATTAGCCTTATACACACATCCCCACTAAACAAACCCCAGTTAAAACTAACATTTATTACAAAATAAAGCCCTAAAAACCAAAGAATCGAAGCCAAACATCCCCAAAATGCAGATTTCACCCCGTTTCCCCGATCCCACCACCCTCCAAAGGACCCGTATCCCTTCTGGCGTCGATCCCTATTCTTCCTATGCTTTTTGAATCGCTTACACTATTTGGGTTGGCACCGCTTATCACTGGCTTCATATGTGGAACATCCGTCGTCCTGCACGTCTTGTGTGTTGTCGTCGTTATCACTTTTGTTGGGTGTGGAAAGAAAAAGCCTAAAGTAAGCTCTATTTGCACTTGATGACCTTAAAAAATGTGACTGTGATTCTCAAAAGGGACTGATTACAAAAAATAGAACATGATGCAATTGTGTCGTTTTTCTAGACTGAAAACGGGAATAATCCAAATCCCCCAATTGGCACGACTTCTGTATCCCCTGGCAATGTGGACATGTCAACGACGAAAAGTGGTGGCCATACTGGCATCAAAGCGAATGCGCCTCTAGCAGTCACGAATGCACCGAATTCGCCGACGGTCGATCTGACTTTCGACGATGCTGGCGGCAATCAAACTCAGGGGGTGCCAGTCGATCCACCCACGAATACGGATGAAAAAGCGCCAACACCGGCGAAAACGCCGCCCACAGTGCCGGAAGCTGTTTCACCCGCGGTGGGGATAAAGCCGGAATCGTTGGCTCCGACACAGGCTTCATCGGCGGCGGCTACTGAACACAAAGGAAAAGGCAAGGGCGCAAGAGCAAAGCAAGAGCCATCGGCGCCAACCAAAAAGGACCTTACTTTAGCGGCAACACAGCCTTCAGATGCCCCTTGACTTATGACTGATAAATTTTAATACTCTATCCGATAAAAGTAACCCTTGTCTGATGTTGTGTTTTGTGTCTTTGATTATTGATGTTTTTGGCTCTGCGAGCGTTCTCCGTTGAAAAGTTATTACAAAATGTGAAGAAAGGATGTTATTTTGAAGCGTAGAACTGCCTTTAACCCAATATGTGAACGCAGAATTCCCAGGGACCGTCCAAAAACACGCAAATATCTTCATTCCCCGAAAATAACCCCCAAAATTGACATTCATCGCGTCGCCGTTGGCCGTGGGCCATCCGCGTAAGATCGGAGGCGCCAACCGACTGATCCGACCAGAATCTCGTGGATCCACCGAATTCGAAAATGACACGAATAACACATGATATGAAGGAGCAAGCTGCTGCCATGGGCCTCACCACGGAGGAGGGCAATACGACGACAGTAGCCGGGGCTCCGAAAGAGAAGGAGGACACCACAACGACGACTACGACAACAACGACGACTACGATGACGGCACCGACGACGACTATGAGCGTGATGCCGGAGACGGCGGACGAAAATGTCGTGCCGGCTGCACTCCTGGAACAGAATTATTATCATGGATTGCTGCCACGAGAGGACCTGAAGGAGTTGTTGAACAATACAGGCGACTTCGTGGTGAGATTGAGCCAGCCGACGGTTAATGAGCAGAGACAGATTATTATTTCGGTTTTGGTGGATAAGAAGCCGGATAAATTGAGTTGTGTGAGTTTTCTATCGGCTTTTGTTGATACATATTGGCATTTATCATGACGTCTGAAACTTTTTCGATTTGGAATCCACAGATCAAAAGTATCAATACAATTTAAAAACTTTTTCAATCTTTTTAAAAGAAGTTAAGTCCAAAAAACTAACCCCGCCCCCTTCCAGATGCGCCACATCGTAGTACGCCGGATACAAGGCAAATACCAAGTCGAAGACACACCCCGCTTCAGCTCCATGAACGAACTTATCGACTACCTGATCCGTGAAAGGAAAGAATGCGTCAGTTTCGTCGAGAATTCCTACCTCGTCACGCCCATAGCCCGAAAAAAGTGGGAACTTCGCCATTCCGACATTGAGTTATCCAAACGTCTCGGCTACGGTCAGTTTGGTGAAGTCCACAAAGGCAAGCTCAAGCGCTACAACAGAGTTCTTGGCGTTGCCGTGAAGTTTGCAAGAGTCTCGGCAACCAGCAAGGAACACATCAAAGAAATGATGCGCGAAGCAAGATTAATGCGAAACTTCAACCATCCGAATGTTGTCAAAATCTATGGCATCGCACTGGACAATGATCCTATCATGATTGGTATGGTAATAATTTGGAGGTGTGGGTGGAATATCATGTTTTGGGCGGTTTCAGTGATGGAATTAGTCCGTGGCGGATCATTGGACGAATACCTGAGGAAGCACGCGGGTCGGATTACAGAAGTCGAGAAGATGACTTCAATGGTGTCTGGAGCGGCTTGGGGGTTGACGTACCTGCACGATAAAAGGGTGATTCATCGAGATGTGGCTGCACGGAACTGTTTATATGACAAAAACAAGGTGGTGAAGATCAGCGATTTTGGGCTATCCCGAGAAGGCGATGTCTACAAGATGCTGGTGACTCGAAGGGTGCCGATCAAGTGGATCAGCCCGGAAGTACTTATCAACTTTACCTATACCCGTGCCAGTGATGTCTTCTCATTTGGAGTCATGTGTTGGGAGATCGCGACGGATGGGGCGGACCCTTTTCAGGACAAGAAAACGGCCGAGATTCGGGAAATCGTAAGCGCCTTCGCCTTTTGGCACCAAAAAACCATTCATCTTCCAGCTCCTCAGTGGCGGCCGCCTGGAATGGACCCCCAACTCACCCCCCGACCTCGTCGATCTGGTCACTAAGCATTGCTGGGGTCAACGTACCGAAGAACGGCTGACCATGATCGAGTTAACCCGAAAACTGGAGAATCTAACCGGCGTCAAACAACCCGTCCGCGAACGCCACCCTCACAAATACAAGGACGACTTCTCCGGCGAGACTGTAGCCGCTCCGAAGCGATCGGCCCTAAAGAGTCGAGAACGGCTGCGCTCCATCGATCAACCGACCATCACCCGGACACAAACTGTAACTACGAATGCCGACGAAGAACCCGACGAAGACAGCAACAAGAAGAATGAAACAGATGCCAGTAATGCGAGCCGCAAGACCAGCAAGGCAAGTTCACCCAATATGTCGGTATCGGTGAGCTCGAAGCGGAGTGGCTCGGCCTTGAGCAGTAAGCACTACAAACGGAAGACCAAGCACAGCAGCAAGGTTTTACCCCGAGTACCACGGAATCGGTCAGCCCCCAAAGAAAAAGAGAAGGATGATTTGTAGCTTGAAATTTGTTTAAATTTTAAAATTTTACTTTTAAATGCACAACACTACCGTAACCATGCTACAGTACCATCTACACGTTCAAACCAACAAGTTATCTTTTGAAAAACTTAATTTAAACATTAAATGTACAATTACGCATACACAGAGATCACAACACATCATCACTTTTCAATAAATACGCGCGAACACAGAACCCGAATCCAATTTGTCTTGCGACGCAGACCTTCGTGAATGAGCAGCGTCTTGGAGCCGTTTGCGTTGAAAGTTTTCGTCAAAACACTCGAGATCTGAAAACACCAGCATTAAAACAGCGTTTCAAAAGTGATAGAGTGACTCACCAGCTTCTGTTGAAGTCTCTTATGCCCAAGCCTTCCATACGCACTGCTCATAGCTTCATAGATGGCAATATCGCCGATCAACGGGAAATACGCCTCAATGGCATCATGCGAGATAGTCGTCGGCTCCAGAATGCGAATAATGTGCGGGAAAAAGTCAAACATTTGAATGATCAAATGACCCGTGATGGCAGCCTCGGTCGGACGCTTCAATTCGATCAAACACGTAATGACCTTCTTCCAGAAGACGTCATCTATGCCAGGATGGTGGTAGTACAGGGGCTGGCTGAGATGGCGCGTGCAGACGAGAAGGCAATTGAGGTAGTTTCGGAGGGCGCAGTCATAGTTGCCTATGGCTGAAATGGCAAGAAATGAGTTTGGAACCACTTGAAAAGGGTAAAGGTAAACTCACTGAAAAGATAGTCGCCCGTAGCTCGAAGGACATACGGATCAGCCGAAAGGAAGCGATTCGCCGACTGCAAAACCGTGGCAAGGGTGTCGCTCAGCACGTTATCCACGCGGCCCCATTTGCTAAAACGAAAATTAAACAGTCAAAACACAACCTTTAAAAAGTAAAAACTTACATTTGCTCATTGTTAGAATAAGTATCCCCAAAAGTGTAACAGCTCCGCTGCGCAGACGAAATCAAAAAGTGCTCCGGATGATCGCGAATTTCCTTGTTGTAGATTTGCAGGGTGTAGCTCAACAGTAATCTGATGGCCTTTTGGTGCTGAAACGACAAAACTACCTCAAAATTGGATAAAAAAACAACTTACAGAGATATGCTGTATCATTGTGATGAAGTTCTTGAAGGTGAAGACGGACTTGTTGCTGGTGCTGTAAAAGACAAGGTGAAATGATGGTTCAGAAAGGTAGATCGACTCACTCATAACTGTAGTTCTTCAACAACTTCGAAAATGCTTGATAAAACTTCTTCTTGATATAGCTCGCATCCCCGGTCGCATTGATCAAATCTTTCAGGGTCAACATGAACGGAACGACAGCATCGTCGACACACTTGTTGCAGGCTCTTTCAATCTCCTCGCTTCTGCCAGTGTTGAGCATGGCCGGAAGGAAGTAGCGATAGAAGCGTATGCACGTGGACGATGAAGCGTTGACGCTTTGATAGGCGTTCTTTATCTTGACGAAGAGCTCATTCGGGAGTTGCTGGAAGGAGGAGCAGGTCTGGAGCAGCTTCAATTGGAGGGTTTCAATGATCAAAACGGCTTCGAGGTATTGCTTGTTCTTGTTGTCGGCGAAGAGAGGCAGCAAGGCGTTTGTCATGTGTTCCCATTGGGATGTGAGCTGCAACAGACATTCGTTTTCACAAAAGTTGGGAGTCAAAAGTTGTGAAATGAAGCCTACATTGACATTTTGAAGTTGAAACGTCTTTCCGATGATAATGAAAAACTTTTCCTTGTTGCGATCATTCTTATCAATGTACTGATAGATGGCTTCGGCCAAATTCGGCGAAAAGTCAAACCGCTCCGGGAAACTGTACGGTTTCAAACCATATGGCACGGTCAGCAAGGATTTCACAGCGTCAGCGACTGTTGTTGTGTAGAGCCAGAAGGCTGGAGGGCCGTCACTTGGGAATTCTAAAAAGGAAATTGAAAATTGTAAAAATTTGGTTTGCTCGTGTAGTAGTCTGAATTGGGTTATTTGACTATCGCACTAAAGTAGCTGGTCGAAACCGTGTTTCAAATGCACGCGTGTCCAATCGGATCCACCCCGAAAGGCTTCCTGTCCTCAGGCTCGAACACCGTACAGCTTGCTTCCAGTACAGTTTCACGCCCACACTCGGACGTCCCCTTCCTGAGGGGCAGATTGACCATGTCTCAGACCTTCCCAAGAGCCCAAGGGGAACAACAATGTGCTCGATCTCAACTCCTGAAGTCATCTCGCAAGCAAACCGGCGGAAGGGTCAAGCGGGGAGGTCGGTTTTATGCAGTGCGATGCGACTGGGTTGGAACATTGGGCGAGGGAAAGGGGGCCAGCGAGACGACGAGAGAGACGCGCTTTTGCTGGGGAAATGTGACATCTATTGCGTGCAAGCGCAAAAAAAGGGTAAAAAAACTCACCATCGAATTCCTGGGCCGTCGGCGCTCGAACGGGGGCCACGCCCTGCCTCGCCGGAGGGGATTCGAGCTGTTTCAGGAAGAAATTCGCGGCAGAGACGCGTAATTTCGACTTTTCATCGGCTTTTGATGCTTCTATAGCCTGAATCCGCTTCGAAACAGCAACCATCTTCGCGTCGTAGATCTGTTGAACACCCTGAGCCTTGGCTACCATCGAATCGCGACACTTGAGCGGCGGGATATCCGGATTGACCCCCAAAGCCTTCGCGTAGAATTCGACATCGCCCAGATCGAATTGGACGTAAGCCAATGCGGCGTCTTCGGTCTCGCAGAAGCTGATGTTCAAGTCCAACAGCTGAAAAACTTCATTTAGCCTTTTAAAAACCTAATCAAAACCAACCAGCTGGCAAAGCCGTTTCGCCGTTCGAAAATGGTTCGCCGAGAAGTTGGCCACCAACAACTCATACCGGGTACGATTCAAAACCTCTTCCATCGACAAATACAACGACGAGGCACCAAAATCCGGCGTAATGACAAACTCCCAAATGTTCAAATTCTCGACATTCATCGGATGCTTGTTGATGAAGCAGTCGATCGTCGGCACTCGAATACGTTTGATGTTGGACGATTCGAGCTTCGTCAGGAATTCGACAGCCTTGGCCGTCTGTTGCCGCGTGACGAAGATGCAGCGGCCGTGCTGTTCGGCTTGGAGCAGGGCTTGATCCGTTGAAGCCGCTCTGGAAATGTGTTTTTATATATTTTTTAATAAAATAAAGGCAAATTTTCAATCAAAACTCACGGATTAGCTACAGTCTGCTTCGCTACAATGATCGGAAACCGCGCTGTTCTGTCGATAAAGACAATCCATCGAGCGTAGAGCCAAGCCGTGAAAAGTGTGTCTTCGGTGAATTCCTCGAGCGGCAACGCATTGAGTTCGTTGAAAATCTCGGCATCGACGGCATTTGTGATCTCAGTCTTATTCGGGAATGTCACAGTGACGAGATATTTGAGGAGAGCGCGGAATCGCGACGATGGGACCCTAAAATCTTAAATTTAACCATAAAAACGCAATTTCAACCAATACCCTTTGGCGATCCGTACAAAGTCCCAATTCAACTTTGCCAAACCCGCAAAACAGCAATTGTACAAGTCGTTCTTCTTCGCCGTCAGCACGGTGACGCCATCTGGAAAGCAATTGCGTTAAAATATATATAAAAACAAGTCGACACACCTTCGCCAAGTCCCTCGGCTGTCATGAGTAGCTCTTTCTCTGTGGCCTGTATCCGCTTCATGTACTGCTTGATCAACGAACAGCAGAACTCATCTGAAATATGCTGTTTAGAGAAGTTTTTGATGCGAATGATAAGACGAACCGTCATTGGCGATCAACTCGGCTTTGAGCTCGTCGCGCCGCAGAAAGTAGTCCATGTGCTCATCCTCTACGACCACCGGCGGCGCGGGCAGGAAGTCCACGCTTTCTAGCGGCATCGTGGACGGATTTGAAGTTGGCTTCTTTGCAAGGTGTTGAGATCTGTTTCGTTTTTTGAGAAACGGACGAGCTGACTGACTGCACGGACCACACAATGAGGAAACAGGTTGGATGTTGTTGGGGACACAACGCCAAATGCAGTCAAAAACTAGATTGTATTTACTGTAGGTATTGTGTTGTATCCACTCAGAAACGATTGCAAACGACACTGATTTTTATTTATTACATTTCGATTCTAAGACAACAAATAATAAATAACCTTTCCAGTTTTTATTCTTACCTCATTGTTTCTGGGTTTAGTTGCAGCTCAACGGTTTCCTTGATGATTGAAAAGCCGACAGAATTAAGTCGAATCTGCAACATTAGACCAATATGATTAGTTTCAATCTGCCAGGAGAATAGGGGCCTAAATGTTGGGACCGGGAGGTAAAGAAAAAGTTACGTCTGCTGTTTCGGCGTGATGTCCGGACAGGTCCGGACGCGCGTGCCACAATTTATCAAGT
>KB455315.1:114865-144944 GCA_000341325.1 Panagrellus redivivus | reverse complement strand
TTTTTGTGAAAAAAGGCATACTATGATAAATTTTAAAAGTCGTTTAATTTTGGTGATTATGACATCAGAACCTCTATCAAAGACTAAAAACCGCTTGGTATCATTAGTTTTGATATAAATATGTTAGAAAGTGCCAAAACTTGCTTTTGAAGTTTTTTCAAGAAAAATTTTTGTGCTAAAATCAAGTATGGCATATAAAAACATGATTAAAAAACTTTTTGGTGCTATTATGTATAGTAAAAACCTTACTTGCGTTTACTTGTCATGTAATTGGAACTTTTCAATATCAAAAGAATCTGCGCTAATGTCGCGTTTTTGTTCGCGCGCATGTGCAAATGCGTGACTTGCGTTCGCATGAGAAAATTGTGTCAATGGGAAAAACGCGTGCGCTGTGGAGGCTTGGCGAAGCGTGCTCTTTGACAATGAGGTTTTTCACTCGAAAGACGCGAGTCCCCTCGGAGAAAAGTTTTGGATTTTTTGCGCTCCTTTTTCGGCATTTTCATGCCTTTATGATTTTTTTAAAAGTACATTTTCTTTACCAATCGTAATCTACGTTGATTCTGCGTCGAACAAAACCGATTGCAGCCAAATTTAACGAACAGGACCCTTCGCGCGACAGGCCGATAATTCCGCGCTTTTTCTTGCTCATCGCATGGCTCTTCACTAACAATGTTTGCATTGTCAATTCATCTATAACACACATTCTAGTTCTAGGGCCATGCCGTACCCCATCTCCAAACTTGCTTACGGCCTCCGATGCCGTCTCCACGATCTGGCTACCCCTGCCGAACGCTACAAGTTGCAAATTGCCGCTGGCAATCCAGCCATTTGTCCACCGATTCAAACTAAGCAAACTAGTGAAACGAATGTTTCGATTAAATACGAAGAAGGTGTTATAAATGCACATCCATTATTCATTGAAAAGAACAGCCCAGTCTACACTACCGACAAATTATGTTTAATTAACATCGGCTTGGAACATTTGACTTGCGAACCAACTAGTCACTTCATTTACGATGAAACTATCGTACTCTTGAATTGTAATCTTTCGAAAAACTTCATTAAAAAAGTATCTAATTTAGCAGATAATGTGAGTAACATTACACATATTGATCTCTCCGAAACTACAAACGCTGATTACGTTTTCAAAATGTCGGATATACTTACAGTATTTCCCAACCTCTGCGACATTTCCATTGATAACGTGCCATTTGATGACACTTGGATGTCCGAAATTCTGCAGTATCCCGAACACAGTATCACAGATATTCAATTGATTATGACACTCGAGCAGTTTACAGCTTTACCAATTGACGATCTCGTTGCGTTTTTACAGGTACTTTTTTGTGTTTCAGTTAATGTAAGACTAAAAAATATCCATGATTTGTTTTGCAGGCTCAGAAACAAGGCTTACATTTGTCGCTAGGTATTGAGCCAACTGCAGAGTTGGTCCCCTTGCAACTTGATTTAGCGGAGTTTCCGCATTTCCAGTTCAAAACATGGGGTTTTGATTTTGAGTATGAATGTGGCTTCAATGAAAATCTTCGGCAATACGAACAGAACACTCGACTTCAAGTTTGGTATGTAGATGACCTTAACGTTCAATTATGGTTCTTTTGAAACGTGCGCCTTTATCACTGATATAACACGCATTAATTTTCATAACTGTTCGTTGTTTTTTAGTAAAATTGTTTACGTTAAATTTGGAAACTACTAAAAGAGGCGCACTATTGTCATTTTTTCTGAAAAAAGGCATACTGTAACCTTTAAAACAGAAAAAAAAAACAGATTACCAACTTTAGCATTTTTGTCCGAATCACGCTGCGTTTTCTCATAACTAATGAAGAGTATGATTAGCATATACTGGCAAAACAAAATTTTTTTAACAAATTTCTGCTCAAATTAATTTGTAATTGAAAATTTTGTGGTAAATTTTGAAATTTTTTTGGGGGTGGGGGTGGGTGCAAGGCGTCAGTCGGGGGCCTCGAAATTTGCATGACGCGAAAAAAGCTAGGGTAGCATTGTTCCGGCCGTGACAGAAGCACAATACGTTGAAGGGCTCCCAGAAACACGGTGGGTTGTCCTAGTGTTTCCCGCAGGAGAGTCAGAACAATATATCCAACATGTCAGCTTCTCTATCAACTCAACTGAACGTGTTGTGGCGACAGTAACCGTGCGAATTGAAGGAACAGGGCTAACCAGTATGCAATCTTACAACATTGAGGCTTTTGGACTCATTTAAGATTTAGGTACATTTACACGTACTGTCGACCCGTATTTTGGCGTTGGTCATTTCGTTAGCCACGCAAGTCTGGCACAACTTTTCGAACGAGGAAGTGTAACGATTCGTTTCAACGTAGACTTCCATATTCATGCCCGCTGGCATACGCTGGCAGTGTCCCAACCAAGTCACGATATTGAACCAGATCTGACCATAATCGCCAGAAACGGTCAACAAGAGGAAGAATTCCGCGTTCACAAACAGGCTTTCAAATTGGCTTCAGACGTTATTACTGCCGCATTCAACCATGATACCGTCGAAAACCAAACTAACACCATCGTCATCGAAGGCTTCGAGATCAACGTTGTCAAAACCTCCATCGACTTCATATATGGCAGGGAGGTTCATAACCCTTCGATGGAACTCATTATCGGTGTGCTGCGATTCGTGGACAGCCGAAATTTTTGCCGAATCCCGAATTGGACTTCGCTATATCGTGGCTGAACATAGCATTGAAAACTGGTGAAACGAAAGACAACAAATGCCTGTGACTCTAAAAAGAACACAAATTATATGAAAAATTACAATTTTAAGCCAACGTTTACAACGTTTAACTCTGTTGAAATAGAAAATTCTTTTTTGTACCTTGTTCTAGCCGACGACATGTATAGTTTATAGCGATTATTAAAATTCAAAACAAAAAAACAAACAAATGTCACAAGCATCAAACAACTACTACATCAGGCTTCATTCGACTTCTCCTCATCGCCACGGGCTTTGTTAGCCGCCGTCATGAATTCCTTGATGGTTTCGGCATCCATATTCACGAAATCCATCGATTGCGTCACTTCGACCCAGTGTTGATTTAAATATTGAACACACTTTTCTTTGAGAAAGTCGGAAGAGCATTCCGAGGCACAGCTGGCGACTTTGCTGTAGTTGTCGACGCAAAGAGATTCAGCAATGGAATGTGCAAGAGGTTCCTCAAATCGAAACACCTGTTGCATCGTAGTTGAAAAAGCAAAGAAGCAAAAGGTAGCTCACCAAGATAATCTTGATGTCATTTTTGTGGGCCTGTCGGAAGACATGAACTGAGTCGTTGAAATCAAATGCCTTTTCAATGACGTCGACAATTGCTTCATGAGGAACGGTGTTAAGCCCAGGGGCGTCTTTGACTTCACCTTCATGATCCTTGTAAAATGCACCACACTGCACTAAGAGAGCATTCTTTGAACAATCATATGCATAATGAAGAATGGTGGCAAACGTGTCGAAGGAAATGTTACACAGAACCACATGTTCCAGAAAAGCCTGAAATCAGGTCTTATTTAGTTCACTCGCAGATAAGCTACAATTTACCAGAAAGTTGATGTTGTACTTATCAGCAAACCGCAAAACACCAACAATGATCTCAATTGAAGGGTCCAAAACCTCATGTCCATACAAAAAATCAAGGGCGATCGTGACGGTAGAGCATTCGAAATCGGTGATAGTGATCATGCCAGATTTCTTCTCAACAGTATCGTGTTCGAACATGGCATTAAAAACTGGTGAAAGAAACGACAGCAAGTGCCTGTGAGTCTAAAAAACACAGGTTATCACACGTACATATAAGTTTGTCATTTAAAACCTACCTCCAAACGCTGATCACCAACAATGAGTGTGAAATCAGTAGCAACGTGTTCGCAAGATTCAAACACGTTGGTGGTGAAAAACGACCAAGGCACGGGGACGTAGACTTCTACGGCACAGGTGATGGTCAGCTTTCCATCCCGAAAAAGAGGGCGAAGTTCTTCGTGGTTGGCAAACTTGGCGTAGCCCCAGTTGGTTTTGGTCAGTCGCGTAAACGTTTCTAAAACAAGTTAAAATGATAAAATAAACAAAAAAACCTACTCTGAATAGAAGTTCCGTCGACACTGTAAGTCGATTTAACGACAGTAGGAGCAGTAACGGCCGTAAAGATACTGACATGTCCCTTTGCGTCATCACAGTGCCCCGTTTGATACCAATAAATCTGCCACTGAAGATTATCAGCACATTGCACTTTGCGAAGCGGCGTTTTCACGCAATCGCCGATAGACTTTGTTGTCAAGTCGGCTTCAGTGAGAACCAATTTAATGGAATCCTTGACAACCTTGACAGCGTTGATCTAAAAGGCTTAATTTAAAAAGTGGATAGGTAAAAAAGTACTCACTGTAGACATTGCGGTTCGTGATACAATTACGGAAACCTTACAACAGACGGAATAAGAAAGCTAAAAAAGCTACGTCAGTTTCAACAACTAACACACGAACAGTGATACAAATTAATATCTTTTCCCGCGTGCGACGCATGTTTCATAATGATAGAGAATTTGATGTTGGATACACAATGCCAAACGCAGTCAAAAATTATGTTTTACTTGAGATGAGAGACAATATTTATAACTTCAAAATACAAACGAAAATGTTTTTCGTCAGTTAAAGTTAAGAATTCACAAAGACATGAGTAAACTGACAAGTATCGTTCAGTTCTTATTGAGAGTTACGAATGGTGGAAGCCAATGTCATGCTGCTTTTGATGGTTTCTGTCTTCATGTCAGCGAAATACGCTAGCGAGAGTTCACACCAATGGTGAATCATAAACTTGGCACATTCATGCTTCAGAAAGTCGGAAGAGCAGTCCCAGGCGCAGCTGGTGATCTTGCTGAAGTTGTCGGTGCGAAGTGACCGGGCAAAGGCGCAAACTTTTTTGTTAAAAAAACTGTTGGGTACACAACGCCACACGCTTTTCATGTTGACAGTTTGTTTCTTTGTACATGTACCTACATGAATTTCGTTTGTCTATTGTGATTGGACATCATGTAAACAACTAACATTTATTCTCGTATAAAACTTTTTAAAAACAAAAAAAAACAATTACAAATAGTCTCGAGTGTTACAAATGTCAAAGAAAAATCACATTAGGATTCACCCGTCTTCTTCTTCTTATCACGAGCATTTTTGGCTGCTGTAAAAAGGTCCTTAATGGTTTCGGCATTTATGTTAACAAAATCCATCGATAGCGTCAGATCTGCCCAGTGTTGGTTCAAGTATTGAATACACTTTTCTTTGATGTAATCAGAAGAGCAGTCCCAGGCACAGCTAGCGACCTTGCTGAAGTTGTCGCTGCACAATGATTTTGATACAGTAAGCGCAAGAGTGTCCTGAAAAAGAAAGATGATATCGCAAGAAACTTCAAACCAAAACTATCTCACCTTGATTACATCGATGCCGTTTTTGTGGACCTGTCGAAAGACATCAATTGAGTCGTTAAGACCAAACGCTGCTTCTATGACATTGATAACAGCTTTATGAGGAATGTTGTTAAGCCCGTTGGCATTTTTAATATCATATTGGTGATCCTTGACAAATGTACTACACACGTCCAACAAATCATCCTTTGAACAGTCAAATGCGTAATGAAGAATGGTGGCAAACGTGTCAAGGGAAATGTTACACAGAGCAACACAGGGATGCGAAATCCCCCGGGGGAAATCAATTCGGGGGATATCCCCGGGGATTTCCCCGGGGATATGCGGGGGATATCCCCCGGCACCAACTTTTGGGTTTTTTTGGTCCTTAATGTTACGGTATCGTATTATTAGTTTAAAGAATTCCTTTGTGGGTAATTTCCTTCTAAGGTTCTAACATTGTCGGAAATCACGATTTTCATGATGTTTTGATGACATTGATCAAAAATTTTGAGATGTTTCAAAAAGTCCGTTGCGAAATCCCCCGGGGGAAATCAAAAAATGGGGATATCCCCGGGGATATCCCCCGGGGGAAATCCCCGGGGATATCCCCTTCGCATCCCTGGAGCAACACGTTCTAGAAATGCCTGAAAGTTGGGTTTGTAGTTTCTACATTCAGTAAGCAGTAACTAACTAAAAAGTTGATGTTGTATTTATCAGCAAACCGCAAAACGCCAATAACTTCGTCGATATTAGGGTCCACCACTTCACGTCCGTACAGAAAATCAAGTGCAATCTTTACGATGGCAAACTCGAAATCGGTAATAGTGGTCGTACCAGATCTCTTTTCAATTGTATCATGACTTAGCATGGCATGGAAGACTGTTGAGACAAAAGACAGTAAGTGTTTGTGGGTCTAAAAACAACATTGAATCTTTACATAAAAATTTGTCATTTTATACGAACCTCCAAGCGTTGATCCTCCACAATGAGTGTGAAATCAGTCGGAATATGTTCACACGATTGAAATACGTTGCTTGTGATAAATGACCACGGCACAGGAACGTAGATTTCTACGTCACATGTAATGGTAATTTTACCATCACGAAAAAGTGGTCGAAGTTCTTTGTGGCTCGCAAATTCGTGATATCCTCGGATGCATTTGACACGTTGCGTAAAGAAATCTATAATAGCAATTTAAAAATATATAAAGTAATTAAAACTCTTACTTTGAATGGGCGATCCGTCTACACTAAACGTCGATTTAACAACTGTTGGAGCAGTGACGGCCGTAAAGATGCTGATATATCCCTTTGCGACTTCATCGTATCCTGCTGGATAATAGTGAATCTGCCACTGAAGATCGCGAGTACATGATACTTTGCGTAGCGGGGTTTTGAGCACATCGCCGATAATTTTTGTTCCCAAGTCCGCTTCTGTGAGAACAAACTTTATGGAATCTTTGACAACTTTGATTGCATTAATCTGAAAGATATACTTCTCGAACTTTTAAAATACATACAGAAATACTTACCGACGACATGCTAGTTTTTGAAACCGTCTTTAGGCTGTGGGTTATGCTTTATTACGAAACAATAATATACAAAAATGCACACTAGAAAAGGCCAAAATGTGTAATGTAAAAAAACTAGTGAGATGTTAGCTAGAATTGGCGACCGCTGCACATTCTGAGGAAACGATCTTTGATTTTGTGTGTATGTGGATTAGATTAATCGATAGTGAGGAGGTAAGCATTCCCAAACGAATTCCGGCAGGGTCGTGGTCAGGTATGCGGAAAGGTCTAACACTTTGAAAAAGGTGCGCGAGTTGTTTGGGAAGATGCCTGCGAGTGTTGTTCCCATAGGCGTATAGGCAAAATTGTTAACGATAAATCTAGACAATACAGCAGTTTTTAACTCCAATTTTTATTTACAGAACTTCAACAAAAACACGATCAAACAATCAAGTGCCACTCACGTCTTTATTTAACGACGGATGGTATTAGCCAATGTCATGATGCCTTTAGCGGTTTCAGCCTTCATGTCAGCAAAATACGCTGGCGAGAGTTCACGCCAATGGTGAATCATAAACTTGGCACACTCATGCTTGAGAAAGTCGGAAGAGCCGTCCCAGGCGCAGCTGGTGATCTTGCTGAAGTTGTCGGTGCGAAGAGATCCGGCGACGGAACGTGCAAGAGGTTCCTGGAACGTTATTTTGGTTTTGGGGCTCTAAGAAAACTCAAAAGAACAAATTTACCATGAGCATATAGACGCCGCACTCATGCGCATGGCGGCAAACGTCAATCTCGTCGTCCAAATCAAAAGCCATTTTGATGGCGTTGATAAGAGTTTGGTGAGATATGTTGTCAACGATTTTAGCGTTTCTCATTTCGTTTTGATGGGTATAAAAGAAGTTTAAGCATTCTTCCAACAAAACTTTCTTTGAACACGCGTATGCATGATGAAAAATGACAAAAAACGTCTTCACAGATAAGTTGCAAACAACGACGTGTTCCAGATCCGCCTAAAAGGTGATGCTCGTTAACCACCACAGCTTAGAAAAAGTTACTTACAAACATATCAATCTTGTACTTATCAGCAAACCGTAGAACTTCGAGAATTTTCTCGAGTGTAGGGTTTTCCATCTCATGGCCATACATGAAGTCAACTGCTGCCTTGACGGTGGACGGGATAAAGCCGCAAACGTAGACCAGGTTAACCATGGATTCAACTGTACTGTTTTGAAACATGGCATTGAAAATGGGCGACACGAACGATAACAGCTGCTTGTGCGTCTGAAAAACAACATTACCAGACTGAAATTTTGAATTGTGCCGCAAACCTCCAAGAGCTGATTTTCAACCATTAGCGTAAAGTTAGTCGGAAGATGTTTGCACGTTTGAAACATGCTGTTAGTCAAAAACGACCACGGCACAGGGACGTAGATCTCGACGTCACATGTGATGGTGACTTTTCCATCCCGGAAAAGTGGTCGAAGCTCTTCGTGGCTGATAGCCTTGCTTAACCCCCAGTTATCATTGATTTGGCTTCTAATGGTTTCTAAAAAACAATGAAATGAAATAGTTGCAAAAAAGAAAAAAAGCCTACTCTGAATGGAAGACCCATCAACACGGTAAGTCGATTTCACGACCACTGGAGCAGTGACGGTCGTAAAGATACTAACGTATCCGGCCGCATTAGCAACGTCTCCATTTGGATACCACTTAATCGACCATTGAAGATCATGAGTACACGGTACTTTGCGAAGGGCGGTTTTGAGGCCCACACCGACCTTTGTCACCCGGTCGATTTCGTCGAAATCCAGCTTGACGGAATCCTTGAAAACCTTGACAGCGTTGATCTGAAGTTGTAAAAGTTTTATAAATTGATGTGTATAGTAAAACGTACTCACCGGAGCCATGATTAATTTCGAAGAAACTTAAAAATACCTGCAAAATTGCGTGTAAAATGAAACAAGAATAATTTCAGAGACAGACACGATTACAAGACTGTTCAGATATGCAACGGACAGAGTAGCCGGATATACTTTCACATAATTCAAGAATATTAAATACTATGTTATTCATCTTTTTCTTTACAATTAAAACAAACAAAATTTACATTTGATCAAAAACTACATGGTTGGCCTCGATCATTACGTGCTTTATAATCTCGGAATTCAAACTGAGAAATTCAGCAGAATGCGTAATTTCCATCCAGTTATGATTCAAGAATGCTCCACATGCCTTTTGAAGATACATGGATTCAGTGTAATAGTCCCAAGCACATTCTGCGACGTTACAGAAGGTGTCAATGGTCAACGTTTCGACCATATATCTTTCGATGGGGTCCTAAAACAAAATCTATCAGCAAGTTGTCAGTAAAACGGTCATCTTACAATGATAACTTCGATACTGCTACAGTATGCCTGACGTAAAACATCAGCAACATCGTCCAAGCCGAAAATGGTTTTCATAACGTTGACAATGATGTTATTAGGGACTTCGCTGAGCCCTTTGGCATCGTCCATCATAAAATGGTAATCTTTAAAGAACTTGTAGCAACTTTGTAGAAGGGCATGCTTTGAAAAGTCATAGGCGTAATGCAGGATAGATGCAAACGTGTGGAGGGAAAGGTTGCATCTGGGAATGTGTCGAAACTGTGACTAAAAGCACAATTTTAGTGAACTACAGTATGCCAAACAGGATAACATACTAGAGAGTTAATGTTGTACTTATCACCAAACCGCAAAACGCCAACAATAGTCTCCATCGAAGGGTCCTCCACCTTACGACCATAAATGAAATTCATTGCGGTTCTGATGGTTTCAAAATCAAAGTCTTTAATGGCAATCGTGCTAGATTTTGATTCATAAGTGTCATGAGAGAACATGGCCATGAAAACTGGTGATACGAAGGATAACAACTGTTTATGTGCCTAAAACCAAAAATTATTATAAAAACTTTGATAGTTGAGTTAGCTAACCTTTACAGAATCATTGCCAATCGCGACACGTAATGCTTATTTTCTTGTCCACGAAATACGGGATAATGTATTTGTGGTGAACAAACTTGTTATTTCCCATGATGCCTGGGAATTCATAACGGTATTCAAAGTTCTCTGAAAGAAATGCTACCGTAATCTCAACCAAAATAAGATATGAAAGCCAAGAATCCCACCCAGAATGGCTGAATTCCCAATATTCCAAGTGCCCTTAACATTTGTCGGAGCAGTCACGTTCAAGTAAACGCTCACGTAATCCTTGTCGTAACACGGTATACAGTAGACCGACCAACAAAGAGCTCCTTGGGCAAACGGTACATTCCGAAGGTCGGTTTTGATTTTATTGCACTTTCTTTTTGTCAAGAAGTCAATCTCATCTAAAGTTATGGTTATTGAATCGGTGACGATCTTGATGGCGTTTATCTGAAAGAATTACTGTAATGAGCTTGGGAATATTTATGAACGCACTTACAGTATCAGGCGTATTCATTTTTTAAACAGCAATGTAAAAAGCTAAACGACAACAACTAGCACAGGTAAAGCTTGGTTTTTGACGGCCAGAAAGAGCGCGCAGATCAGTGTTGAAGTTTCCTTGTAAGAGTACAGCGAAGTTGCGCAACCATAAGCTTACATAAGTCAATGTTGGGTAGTCGATGATGACGGGTCGTCGATCTTTACACACACAGGTAACGGAAAGGATCAAGCATGCGTCGAACATACACAATATGGACATTGAGTTGCACCTTATATTTTCAAATTTAAATTTTGTAACAATAAACCACAAAAGTAAACTATTACAAAACATTTAACGTTGTTCACTGTTAAAAGAAATGTAATTGAACATATAGTTTTTATGCAAATTATGTTACAAATATGCCACGGGATTGTGAGGCCGGATTGAGATTACTGTACCAGTTTCTCGCCGGTCGTTTGAAAGGCTTGTGGATCCTTTCTGAGGAGCCGACAATCTTCAAAGGTCTGTATTTGTCCTTTTGAAATGGTGTCAGGTGTCCTCGGAATGCGCGGATTCACGTTGTTCTTTCTGGCGCTTTGCCTTCACGGTAAGCGTGGACAATACCAGTGTGGCAATATTAACTGCTTTTTTAGCTTGCATTGCTCCGGGTCCAAAGCCACAAACGACAACGGCAGCGGCAGCGCCAACAACAGCGGCAGCGCCAACCACGACGGCAGCGCCAACCACGACGGCGGTGCCAACCACGACGCCAGCGCCAACCACGACGCCAGCGCCAACCACGACGCCAGCGCCAACCACGACGCCAGAGCCAACCACGACGGAAGCGCCAACCACTGCCCCTACTCCTCCAGCGCCTCCGACTCCTGAACCGGCTCCGTCGTCGGCCCCTAATCCTCCCCCTCCACCGTCTGGCCAGGAAACAACAGAAGCTAAGGTTTGTTGTTAATAACACATTGTAAACCAAATGATTAATTCCATTTACCAGTTCCCCTTATACTTGGTCAACCTTCAGGAAAATGAAGAAGAAAAAAAGGACGAAAAGAAAGGCTTTGGTGGGTGGCTTGCTTATACTTTTGTAACATAATAACCTTTCCATCCCTCTAGAGCTCAACAGTCTGTACGTGATTCTGCTCGGAGTCGGAATTGAAGGCGCCATCACATCCCTCTTGTTCATCATCCTCATCAGCGCCAAGTGCATCTGCTGGACGACCGAATAGCCGGAAGCTTTTAATGGTATTGATGGTGTCATGTAGAAATGTGTATTATGTGAAAGTTATTGACAATAAAAAGTGAGAGAAAACTGATTTTGGGGGATCACAGGTTGAAATCAGACAAGTCTGCACAGCTTTGAAACGGGTTGTTGTTTATACATACTTTATTTAAAGATTGCAAGTGCGCGTTGTCAGATAACTTTAAAAGAATCAATGTTTGTTTGTAAAAAGCCGATATTTGAAAAGATCAACATGTAATTCTTCAGCGACATCTTTGAGGTACTCAATTTGACTTCCATGATAAACAAGGCCACCTTCTTCTTTGACCAGTTGCCGATGGGCACGAGCAAAATCTCCGGGGACACGAACTGGTAAATTTGGATTGACTGGGATCAGGTCACGAGTTTCGTCGACAAATTGCTGAAGGCGAGTAGCGAAGCCGTCGGCAAAGCACTCGGGATCGATGAAAATGTAGCACTGGCCCTGAAAAGGATTCAGGTGTGATTTGAAACAATTAAAAAAACAGATTTTGGTGTAAAAAAACGTGTCGAATTCCTCAAAATTGTCAATACTCACCAAATCAGCTTTTTGTGGCTCACCCTTCCATTCACGCACATTTTTCCCGAAATGCGCTCCTGATAGGACCCCACAAAGAATCTCGACCAACATACAGAGTCCAGTGCCCTTGTAGCCGGCCCGTTCTTCGGCGCCACCGACAGGAAGAAGGCCGCCATCGCCGAGGATTGCGCTCGGATCAGAGGTTTCAACGCCATGTGCGTCGGCGCCCCAGCCTCTCGGGACTTCTGACTTCGATTTACGATCAGCCACTTCAATCTTGCCATAGGCTACAGTAGACGTGGCCATATCGAGATTGAATCCGTCGCCGTTGATTGCTGGAGCGAAGAAACTGATCGGATTCGAGCCGAGAGCCTTCTCACTCGATCTCGTCGGATACACACACGGCGAAGAATTCGTGAAAGCCATGCCAATGAGGCCCTTCTCGGCGGCCATGTTAGCATAATACCCTGCGGCGCCGTAATGGTTTGAATTCCGAGCAGCAACAATGCCAATGCCGTTGACTTTTGCCAGTTCTGTTCCGATTTCGACGCAGAATCGACCAACTACCGGCCCCAGGGAATTATCACCATCAACATATGCCGTTGCACCTTTTTGCTTCAAAACTGATGGAACACCATTGCCTTTTGTTGTTCCGGCAATAAGATCACGCGTGTAAATGTTAATCCGGTTCACGCCATGACTGAAGTGCCCTCGTTCATCGGCATAGAGCAGCATTTCTGCGACAGCACGGGATTGCGATGAGACACATCCAGCTTTTTCGACGCAGCGTTGGATGAATGTAAACATCTGAAATGTTGAAGATAGTTTCAATAACTTTGGGTGTAAAAACAAACTTCGTCATAGTTGACGACAACATCGAAGTCACGCCCACGTTCTTGAGCCAGTTTTAGTAGCTTATCTCGTTGAGCGGTGCTGTTCTTCGTCCTTACGGCATAGGCATATGTACGATGAAGCGTGATCGGAATCGCTTTCGAGCCCAAAATGTCATTGGCAAACGACTTTGCGCAATGTAGAGCCATCAGACGGTATTGTCGGCGACTTTGTTGTTGGAGTGATGACGGTTGTGGCGACGAATATAAAAATCACGGTTTGGCAAAAAAAAATTGCATTAATTAGCATTTTTATATGAAATTATGCCTGAAGAAAATAGAAAAACGTGCATTTGTGCCATCGGTTTTCGGGCTCACATGTATTTTAAAGAACCTAGTTTTTCACTTTATTTAAAGTTTTCTAACACAAGTTTCTAATTTAGACGAACAAGTTTAATTTTCGTTTGTGAAAGGTCGATATTTAAAAAGTTCAACATTTAGTTCTTCAGCGATACCTTTAAGGTGCTCAATTTGACTGCCATGATAAACGAGGCCGCCTTCTTCTTTGACTAATTGTCGGTGAGTACGAGCAAAGTCTCCGGGGACACGTACAGGCAGATTCGGGTCGACCGGGGTCAGTTCACGTGTTTCATCGATGAATTGCTGGACGCGAGAAGTGAAACCGTCGGCAAAGCACTCGGGGTCGATGAAAATGTAGCATTGGCCCTGCAAGTACCAAAACAACGTTTAAAAAAGGTTATAATTTAAAATTTGAAACGATATTCTGATTCAAAAATGAATAACTTTTTACAGGTTTTCAATCGCAAACCTACCAAATCAGCTTCTCGTGCGACACCCTGCCATTCGCGAACATTCTTTCCGAAATGGGCACCAGAAAGGACTCCACACAGAATTTCGACCATCATGCAGAGCCCAGTGCCTTTGTAGCCACCACGTTCTTCGACGCCACCGACAGGGAGAAGGCCTCCATCGCCGAGAATCTCGCTTGGTTTCGTCGTTTCAACGCCATGTGCGTCCGCGCCCCAGCCTCTTGGCACTTCTGGCTTCGATTTACGCTGCGCCACTTCAATCTTGCCATAGGCCACGGTACTTGTTGCCATATCTAGATTGAATCCATCGCCATTGGTTGCTGGTGCGAAGAAACTGATCGGATTGGAGCCAAGGGCCTTCTCACTCGATCTCGTTGGGAATAAACAGGGCGATGTGTTGGTAAAGGCCATGCCAATCAACCCTTTCTCCGCGGCCATCGTGGCATAATGCCCAGCGGCACCGTAATGGTTTGAATTCCTGGCCGTGACAATGGAAATACCGTTTTCTTTAGCCAATTTAGTCCCGACTTCGACACAGAATCGACCGACAATCGGCCCCAGGGCACTGTCCCCATCAACAAGAGCTGTACCACCCTTCTGCTTCACAATTGACGGCTTTCCATCGCTTTTTGTCGTTCCAGTTGCCAGATCACGTGTATAAATGTGAAGCCGATTCACGCCATGACTGAAATGTCCGCGTTCATCAGCATAGACCAACATTTCAGCGACGGCACGAGATTGGGTCGAGATACAGCCGGATTTCTCTACACATCGTTGAACGAAGGAAAGCATCTAAATCCTTATATACTTATTTTGCCAAAATTTGATTTAAAAACAAACCTCATCAATGGGAACAACAGCATCATAGTCGCGACCGCGTTCCTGGGCCATGGTTAGTCGATTGAAATGGTGACAATAATGACTATGGCAGAGCGGTTTGATTGTTTTATTCATGAACTTTTCACTGCACTCCGCCCTCAATGCATGTGAGAGCAGGTTTGGTCGGTTGATCGTAAACTTTATGATCGGTATCGCCTTCGATGCCCTTAGCACACGACTTCGCGCATTGTAGAGCCATCAGACAATGGACTCGAGGGACTGTGGGACATGATGTGAAGGTTGTAGACTTGGACCTGAGAGGTATAGGTAATATAGAGGGATTTGAGGGTTTTCTGATAGAGGAAATTGCTGTGGGTAAGGGTGTTGCAGGTCGTAAATGGTGTCAATTTGCAAACATGATGACCGTTACAATCTACAGTGTCAGAAATTGGCTCTAAAAATGTATCAAAAACAAGTTAAAAATTGATCAACTTTATTGATTTTGCAAAAATTCAACAAATATTCAACAGAACTACGATTGCAAACGATTCAAATTGGTAAGTAAAGGTCATTGATTTTTGCATGTTTCCAACTTTTTATTTTTCAAACTTAGGCCCCAAACTTCCTAAATGGCACCGACCACCCCGAACCAACCCTCCAATCACTCCCCTGTCAACGGTTTTTTCATGATAACCCCTGTCAGTTGCCACAAGTATCCATCAATAAAACCCAGCCACTCTCGTTGCCTACCCATTCCTTCCCGAGTCCGTTTTTTCTTAAATGTCCTTCAGATTTTTGTAACTTTTTTCCGTCTTGCATGCGAAACTTTTTTTAACGTTTATTTTAAACCCCTACTCCCTTGCCATGGTACCCCGGTGCACGATACGGTGGTTGTTGTCCCTCGCGTGATCACCAATGCGACGACAGCCATCGTCGTCAAAGTCAAAGTTAGCCATCTGAGACGGTGACGGAATCCGGCGGACAAAGTCGAAAAGTGTCGAGATGCCCGGTGGCGGCAACGTCTTTATTGCCGTCGTCCCTACTAACATAACAACAAAACCTGGGGGCGACCTCGTCGCGAACGGCAGCAACAATTTGCGTGTCAGTGTGTCGCGCGTGGCCTTCGATTTTGATTCGAAACAACATTCCGTCAGAAAGGGGGTGGAGTTAGCCTTCGGGTGGTGCTTCGGGACACGTAGGGGATGAGGGCGAGAGTCTCTGTCGCGTGTGAAGCGGTTGGAGTGAGGGAATGATGGACGAGGTGGTGGTGGTGGTGTTCGATTCGCATCACAGGTGATGGCGATTGCGACATCGCCATGCGATGATGCATGGGTGAGGTGGTCAGCTGGTCCGGGAGGGGTACTTTCGAACTTTCACTGCGGGTTATTATGCAGGAGATTACCGGCGAACAGCATTGAAAGCAATTTGAAATCTATCTTTTGTCAACTTGCACCATTTAACTGACCAATTGGCTATCCAGGATTACTGTAGACCTCAAGAAAGTATAAATTATCGCAGTTTTCCCGAAGAAAGGAACCAAAAATCCATCAAAGATCCCCGAAAGTCGATGCTTAGCCTGGCAATGCCTGTCAACGACGTCGCTCACGGCTTCGAAATTTTGACGTAGAAACACGGTGCTTCGGCGATTACCCCCTCCGAGCACAGACAGCCAGCGCCACATCTCTCTTCTCGCGCATCTCCCCCTTACGACGGATGACCTTCACGGAAGGCGCGTCCGAATCTGCGACACTCGCAATTGGCGGGCGGTCGTTCCATGCACCACCGGGTGGCGGCAGAGGAGCGCTGTCGGCAAAAACTTTTTGTTGCGTCGGGGTTCGTTCGCTCCGCGATTACGTCCAGCCGCGAGTTCCCTGAGCTAGTCGGCTGGCTCGTCGTCGGAAGTTGAGGGTCATTTCATAGGGTCACTTTTCCGGGCGTGGGGAAGGCTCTGAACCCTTCGAAGTTCGAAAATTTGCTGACCAACCAGGCAGTTTGATCAATTTTCCGTGATTCTGACTTCCGTGATCAATGTTATCAGTTTTATTGATGTTTTTCAGTCCTTCTCGCCTTCCTTGATCTCAACTGTAGCGTGTTTTTATCCCGCTTTACCGATTCGAACAACCCATTCCAACCTAATGCCACAATCAACACCTCGATAGTCGAAGAAGAAGCTGCCCCTAGCCATCTCCGCCCCCTCCAACCCCCTCACAACCTCCATCGTGGCATCGTCAGAGGTCGGTTGTGCCCTCGTCGGCACGACACCCACTTCGTTCACCGTGGCTTCGACCCGGAATTGTGGCGATCCTCTGCCGGAGTCGTCGACGACCCAGCTCCACCACCACCCTCACGGGGGTCAGCTTCTGTATCCGAGTGGAAGTGGTGGTTCCCAATTCGTCACCTTTAGTGCTCCTGGAGGCTTTGCCAGTGGCTCCGTCACATTCCTGCCCGCACCGAGCAGTAGTGGTCCCAGCTCTTCCAGCTCCTCGACCTCGTCAACGGCATCCAGCAGCAGTCGAAGCGGCCTCGGTACCGCAGCCGCGGCTATGCGAAGTGAGTTACATTGTTAAATTACACTTTTTATTCATTTACTATGTCTATCCATCTCCTCTATCTTTTTTTCCGTGTAAAATCGTATTTTAACCCTTTCATGCCCTGAGGGCATACCGTATAACTTCATGGATTTCGACCGCCGGCGTTTCTTTTCATTATTGCGCAAACGCAGAGGCACTTACTTCATCGCAGACGTTTTTGGTCGGGTTAAAGATTCTCTCTCTCATCATGGTGGTGGTCATCATCATCATCCTCGCCATCTCGCGCAAAGTGAGGTTCGTCGGCTGCACAGAAGGAAGCCGAATAATAAAAAAAAACTCCGACATCCGAATGAGCGACAACAAAAAAATTGAACGACGAGATAGATAGATGCATGCAATCGTGAATGTGCAAAGTTCGAGTCTGCGTGTTGCGCAAAAATGGACCCAGTGTCGGCCGGTACACGTGTCACCGGTGGCGGTCATCTCCTCCGGCTCGCTGCCCGCTGGCGTTGTTGCGCTCCTGCTGCCAGCCTCCAAGTTCCACGTCCATGACGCCTATCTCGGCTCGGCGATGGCGGGGAAGCGAGATCGTGGATCTTCTTCCAGGAAGATGGGAAACGGTTACGTGATCATGGGTGTAGTGTCAGGTGATTTACGGCGGGAAGGTGAAGTCACAGTTGGCAATGGAGGGACATCATTCATCAGAAGGGTTATCTACTACGGGTCCAATTACAGTATTTGAAGATTTAGTGAGATAGTCATGGGAAAACAAACAAAAACAGCATCAAAACTGATATCCAGCACTACGGTAGTGATAAACCCCACCTAACTAAGCACAATCCGAACCCGCTAGACCCGCTAAACACAAAATAGGCAGACTGGGAAGTGCCCCTGACAGCTTGCGCAACCCCCTTTTCAGTCGAGCGACCCGTCGATGGCACAGAAACCTAGTTCTCGGGAGGTTCCTCCCGGGCGACTGACCACAACGACCACCCACGGCCCAGTAATCTACTTTTGTCTTCGCCTTCTGGGTCGGCTGCATGCATCTTCTTGTCAGTTTGGTGTCACTGACAAGATCCTGTGAGCATGTTGCTTTCATTTTTTGATACCTATGTGTGAAGTGAAATCTTCAAAAGTCTACGCTACAGTGTACCTTCGACCTTCTTCGAATGTTTCTTTGTTCTGTGGCACCTCACATCAGCCGGTGGTCAGATGGCAGGCAGGCTCTTGTGTCCTTGTGAAGTCTGTATTTTCAAAAATCAACCTTTGAAGTCTGTTTGAAAAAAGCCATTGCGCTCGTCGGAGGTCGTAGTTACACTGCCATTGTTAACAAAGAAGATGGCTTTGCTCGATTCAATGGTCCGTGTTCGATGGTATAGCTGAATGAACCCCCCTTCTTCATCGATGTATTGGTCAGAGTCATTCGTCGCCATTTTACCAGCAGATAACAAAAGCTGATCAATCAAATGTTGTCCCTGCGCACCCACGGCAACCGATACTTTTAGTGCCCGTTCGGTGCACTGCCGAAGCGCAAAGGATCAATGACAGTAATGACAACTCGCAGCCGAAGCCGATCCGCTGCGCATATCCAATCCAATCTCGAGATCTCCGTCAGTCCAACTTCTTCTTCCCAGATTGATCGCTTTTTCGTCAAAGGGGACAGGCACGAGCGTTGGATAGGATAGGCGCCTCCTGCCGGGCATCTTGTCATTTTCAAGTCTGTTGAATGTGTTTTCGAGAAATCAAACAACAGACGCCGGCCGTCCGGACCGTCTTTTCGGAAGTTGCGCGACGAGAGTGCCGACGTACTTTGCAATTGTTGTGCAAAGGGGTAAAAACTGACCGGTGTCGACCTTGAAATCGCCACTGCCACGCCACGTTCTCGGACTGGCGTCCCCATCACCTTTTTGAAATACTCAAAATCCGATTTCGACGCATGCGTTCGACTGGTGGTGGCGCCACGGACAACAAGGACCCCCAACCCATCCATGGGGGGTGCCTATTGTTTGCGATCTTCTTCCGAGACTGTGAGGTTTGGCGACAACGACGCCATTGCCGATTGCATTGAAATTCAATGGATGAATTGCGACACTTTTGTTTACAACAAAGTGTACTGTATAATTCAACGATGAAAACTGACAAAACAAATTTGAATAATCGATGGCCATGTGGTTGGTCCTGCAACGAAATTTGAAATTTTGTTTGGGAAAGTTAATTTATGCGCGTGAAACGCTTACAGGTGTGTTCACATCATCAATATGCGTGAATCACACTCGACTGACAATGAAAAATTTACACATTTTCCCAGACGGTCCCCTGTTAGCTGATCAACACAAGCCAAAAGATGGCAGCGTGTTGTCATTTTTTGATCAAGTGACTCGCTACTTTCGCAGATAAGTGCCAGAACGACACGCTAATGCAAACTAACCGGCTATCATCACATTCTCGAGAACACAGACTCGCTCCCTTTTTGGTGTTATTTGTTCCGGCGGGGCATTGCGCGATAAGCAGCTTCCTTCCGCAGGCATGTTTTCACAACTATTTTCTACCGTTTCCGCCGGTCCCCCACTTGCCTGCGCACACCAGCACAGTACCGAGATAGTGCGATGTGTGCCATTATGGCCGGATCGACGCAGGCTCGCTCGCTCTCGCCGACAAGGTGCCTTTGGCCAAGTCCGACTCCACCTCTCCGTTTTTTCGTTCGTCCGATCGGCCGCATCTCTGCGCCAGTGCCACCAAAAACAACTGCCATCGAAGCGGGACCATAGCTCGTGTGTGTTCATCTACGTCGTCGTCATCCGTTGGTGGAAAGCAACGCCACGGGCCCTGTCGCTTGCGCATGTGAATGAATGTGTGTACAGGGCGCAGTTGCTCTCGGGACCTCTGCTGCTTCTTCTTCCTCCGTCTAAAAATCGTCGACGTTCGTGGTGCCTCAACACACGCTGGTCTTCGTCGTGAACGCGCGGATTTTGCGGTTCTTTATTCGATCCCTTCGGCTGCCTGTCGTCATCCGACCAGCTAACACAGCTTACAAGGCCTTGTAGTGTCGTTTTTTGGCTGGCTGTTAACTGGTGCTCAGCCATCTTCGCCCCCATTGCGCTCAGCTGACCCCTGCGCAACTTTTCTCGACTTTGTGTTGTGTTCTGGTGCGCGGATTCCATCCAGCTACCTACCCTCGAGGCATCTAGTATCGCCATGGAAGCGACCTCGTATTACTTTGATCGAACGCGATACGTGGGCCCGATGCCGTCATATTGTGATGGAAGTAGTCTCGCTTCGACTTCCAGTCCGGACAGCGGCAACTCCACAGCATCCCCGCCTCTTCCATCGAGTTCTGCAATGCCAGTCGACGGCTTCTATCAATACAGTAAGCCGGATCAGTTCAAATTCCCTGATCTGGCTCATCAAAGCTGTCCATCACTGCCAGAAGGCATCAATGAAAACGTCAAGGCGGAAGAAGTCTCACGTGCGGCGACTCCAAGTTTCGATGCACCATCGCCGGCTTCAAGTGAAGCGTCCTGTAGATCAACGAAGTCTAATAAGTCGACTGCCTCGTCTCGGGCGATCCAGAAGAAGAAGAATCACAAGAAGAATGAAGTTATAGTGAAGAAAGAAGACGGATCTTGTAAATTTTTCTTTCTTTTTTCTCTCTTTCTCGTCTTTTCTGATTGAATTTCGTTAAAATCTTACTTAATTTACATTTTTCAGACCAAATCGAAGTGATCCCATGCAAAGTATGCGGTGACAAATCCAGCGGAGTTCACTATGGTGTTATTACCTGTGAAGGTTGCAAGGTAGGCATAATTTTCAATCAGCTGTTTTTCGTTTTGTTTTTTCTTCTGCCAGTTAGTTCCCTCTATGTTTTTTTGCGCGGGCTTTTGGCCAGATCGCTGTTCTGTTTTTGTCGAGCTGGCCAAAACGCCGGTCCAAATTTGCCGAGATTACACAACCAGCGGGGTTTTGCGCGTCCGTCCGTCGTCGGCACTCCCTCTTGCGCATCCAATAATCCGCTGAAGCCCATACGATGTATGTACCGTTTGGCGCTATGCTATCGTAATTTCCGTTCCCCCTTCAATCTCGCACGACTGCACACTGTAGACAGGCAGTTGCGTTCGCCGAAAACTACAAACCAACGGCATCAAATGGCAACAAACAATTTTCGGAGGACCCCCCATTTTTTACGACCGAGCGGGTACCGTAGAGCGGCGCCGATATTTAAAGTTGACAAAGCGGGAGAATAAGGAATTTTTATTGCATTCAATGTTGCAATCAAGATTTAAGATGGAATGAGACAAAATAGATGAAATGAATTGTTTTTAGGGTTTCTTCCGGAGAAGCCAGGCCGGCAATGCAAACTACACGTGTCCACGGAACAAGAACTGTGTCGTCGATCGGACAACACGGAATCGGTGTCAGTACTGTCGCCTGAAGAAGTGTCTGGCCTTGGGAATGTCCAGAGATGCCGTTAAGTTCGGTCGGATGTCGAAGAAGCAGCGTGAAAAGGTGGAAGATGAGGTTTGATTTTGCTGTGATTCCCCCTTGAAATGCTTACAAGTTGCAATGTTTGACTGTAATTAACACAATTTTCACGTTTTGATTGCCGCTTTGCTGTGCTCCGTTCAACTTTATCGATTTTCTTTAACCTTTGTCTTTCCAGGTCCGTCACCACCAACGCCAACAAGCCGAAACCCAGCAGAACCTGCTCGCCTACACCCCTCAAACTTCCTATCAAGAGTATTCTCCGCCCTCAATCAATGGTCCCATCATGAATGGCTACGAACTCTACCCCTCAGGGCCCCATTCCGACACCAACACACCGAATCCCTACTGCTCCCAGGCATCTGGCATGGTCCCCGGCACAGTGCTCCACATTGTGTCCACCGGAGTGACACCACCGCCTCAGAATGGCTACGCCGCACCACCCCCGCACCATCCTCATGTTGGCGCGGCCCCCATGAACTACCCACCCCCGCAATCTGCCCTCGGTGGCGCTGAAGCTGCCTTGATCGGATCACATAATGGGTATGCCATTGCTCAGACGGGAGCCGTGCCATCGAGTTCGGGCGGATACCCGGTCCAGGAGATGACGCTGACTTCGGGGATGCAGACATTGCACATCTACGATGAGTTTGTTCCGGAAATTGTCAGTGCCTATGAAGGTGGCATCAATGATCGGCTTCAGCGGGTGATTCCTGGGGAAGAAAACTTTGACTACACCAATACGGTGAGTTTGTTTTTTACTTTACATTGAAATTTTGATTCTATTTTGATCGAATTTTTGCATTTTACTGTTTTTCTTTACTGTTGTTTTTGTAAATCGTAAATTTTTAACGTTTAAAACCGTCTTTTTAACGTTTTCGTGACGTTGTGTTG
This sequence comes from Panagrellus redivivus, assembly GCA_000341325.1. Taxonomy (NCBI): domain Eukaryota; kingdom Metazoa; phylum Nematoda; class Chromadorea; order Rhabditida; family Panagrolaimidae; genus Panagrellus; species Panagrellus redivivus. Next base: position 122,383 of record KB455315.1, on the reverse strand, counting down.
ATCGACCAAATCTTTCAGGACCGATATTCCGCCTGGCGCTTCTACACCGAATTATTCACTAAATTCATTTCCTGCGTTATTGAATACGCTAAAAGTGTGCCTGGATTCTCGAGACTCGACCAAAACGAGCAAATCATCCTATTGAAGCGGAACACCTTCGAAGTTGCGATTGTCATGATCGCCCAAGTCTACAACTGTGACACGGGTATGCTTACGGTCAATGGCAAGATGTATCCCCTGCACGCGATGCTGTCCTACTGTCCCGATGACTACATTGAAACCCGCCTCATAAAAGATGTCCTGAATTGCATTGTCGAGCTCGCCGGCTACAACCTCACTCGTGCCGAGACGGCTTTGTTGGCTACGATGGCGCTGCTCCAGGGCAATCACACCGAAAGCATGTTCGTCCAGACTGTTCAACACTGTTTGCTCCAACACATCACCAACCGATGCCAATCCGACGCACTATATTCGAATTTGCTTGGGCTCATGCAGAGAATGCGGGAATACGGTATCTATCACAGTCACTGTTTAGCCAACTTCCGGAACGAAATCATGGCCATTGGGCTGGATATGAAACTTCCGGAACTCTATGATGAGTTATTCTCACCGGAAATGTGATACCCATCCTTTTCATAATCTCAGTTTTTGGCATCTTCCGAGTTCCGTATCTCTCCCGTCCTTGCCGTTCCGCTGATTAGAAGCGTCTGATGTCCCCCCAGTGTAAGCTCGGCTCAGTCCTCTCGATGTACAGTCATATCCGTCGTTATTCCCGTTTTTCTTTAACCTATTCTGTCTATTTTAACTCATACCGACCATTCCAATCACCAGTGTTGCAGTCAACCCTATTTATAATACTGTGTAACTTTGTTGATCAATCAATATATTCCATGCACTCTCAATTAGCATGTTTCTAGTAACAAAAAGTCCGCCAGAGCTCCTCACCCATTCGAAATCATTCCAAGCATCACTGTTTTTGTTATTCTATTTATTAACCGCATTCAAATTGCAATACTTATCCCCAAGAAGATTATCCCCATTGCTGCCGTTCCAACTTGTAATAATCTCCTCCAACACAAATGTATCTATTGTAATAACAGTTGATTCAAGAGAGCTCATTAAAGATAGAGCCGATCGTGGATATAAAAAAGTCAAATCAAACATGTGTTTTTGAAGTGAAGTTCGAAAAAACGATCTACAATGGAATGTGACGCAATCACGCTTTTAAAAAATGACAGCCCATTGAAAGGAAGTTTGAAAACAGGCGGAGTTTGACCCACTTTCGCACGGATAATGATGGTCGTTGAGCGACGTTACGTAATGTCCCTTTCTGGAAGCCCTTCAGCGTCGACGAAACCGGTTTCTGGACGCGACGGAGCAACACGCCGAAATGTGGGTCACGCATCCTGGCACCGTCATCGGCGCCTTTTCAACATGGGTGCACAAAAAAGTAAACTTGGTAAGGCAAATAAATAATGGCCAGTCTGCGCATGGCATGAAAAATGACTGTCGAAAGTGCATTTGGGTTCTATCTTTATGATTCGATCATTACCATCTGATGTCGATGCCGGAGAAACGTTAATGCCAACCAAAAAGATCTGTTTTACGCCGAGTAATGCCGTCTTATCAGCGCAAAGCAGTGGTATAAGCCGAAAAAAACCGTCGCGGATGGCAACATAGACGTTGTATGTTTACTTTATGTCGTCCAAATACACTTTTCAATCTTCGAAAATACCGAAAGGGACCAAAAAAGCAACTGGCACACCCAGCAGAAGAACAACATTTCAATCGCAAAGTACCATCTAAATCACATAAATAAAAAAATTGCATTAAACGTGGATACTGTAAATTGAAAGGAATCTGATTGTTATATTTGAAATGTTGAATTAATTCAATGTGCCTTTTTGTATAAAAAAGTGAATAAACGAAAATTTTTAAACAGAATGTAAGCACTTATTTTACGTTAAATATTTAGTTAAACACTGTTTCCACTGGCAATAACTGTTCTGGCTGATAACAGCGCCTGTGATGATGTTGCAACAGCAGCAAGCCGCATCAAAAAAGTCGGGACCCAGCACTTATCGAACGCGTCCCCTTCATGGTCGGATGGCCGAGTGGTCTAAGGCGGTAGACTCAAGAGATCTTCTCTTCCGAGCATTGCTCGGGTTCGGAGCCTTCTACTCCGCGAATGCGGGCGTGGGTTCGAATCCCACTTCGACCAAGAAATCTTTTTTACTTACTCTACAAAAAGTGTTTCAGATGTTTTTTTTGCTTTTTGTAACGTTGACTGACTCAAACATTCATTAAAAATTTATCTTTACAACATACTTACCCGTTCACAAGTAAGCGATCTACTAAGCGGAGGTACATTGTAGTGAATCATCAGGTTACAAAATGTAAAACAAGTCGATAATAAAAATATGTTGCTGCTGGTGATGGCAGTGATACGCAAACCGGGTGTAAAATGTTTTCAAAAAAGAGGAGAGAAAAGTATAGCGGAGGTGTGCGTGAAACTTGAAATACCTCGTTGCATTTCGGCAAACTCAAACGTAATCTGTATGATCAATATTGATTGTGTTAAGATAAAGTGTGATTTCAATAAAACGATATTTTACTTTTGACTACAGTAAGAACTGTCATTTAAGAAAAAACCCTTTTCTTTCTATTTTGTAATGACACAATGACTACTTTTTGATGTATTACACTTTTGATTGCAGTTTGTCAAAGTTTAGTGAACGCATCCTCAAGGTTGGATAAACAGGGAGGGGCAAAAGATGTTCTAGCTGTACTTATACACCCCAAAACGCAAAAGTTGCCATTTGACACTGACATTGGATCAAGAAGACGCATTTTGCCGTGTTGTGCTGACATTTTGTCACGATGTTGGTGCTTCGACATATCGGTATTCTTGTTGGGAAAAACTTCACCGTAATCAAACGGTCAAAATTATGGTTTTTCTTTGAGATGGCTTTAGGCTTTTTGTTTATTCCTATCATACTTATTGTCCTAGGGGTAAGTTGTGTTATAAAGCTGGCTCTTTTAACTATTTTATTGCAGATGGAACCCGATATAATAACACCCAGCAAAGTTTTTAAACCTGTTGATATCACAGGCAATTACAAAGATATTGATCGAACTGTTTCTTTCATCAAACCGATCTCTTCGCTTATGTGTAATAAAACGACCATCAAAATCGGTTTTGCGTGAGTCACATGATTTTTCAAATATAAATTAGTCTTTTGATTTTAGCTTTCCCGAAAACATCAACGACAGCGTGATGCATTTGTTTGGAGAAAGATACACCAGCAAAGATAGCCGTTACAAAGTTGTTCCGTACAAGTTTCATTCTCTGGATGAAATGCGAATGGAACTTTACAATGACCTGGGTTTTATTCCGACTAATAGCAGCAACGAATGCGGACAGTACATTGGTATGATTTTATTCTTTCGTTTTAAAAATTTAATTTTTTTTAGGCGGCATTTACATTTCCAACATGAACATTTCAACCCGTCAATTTAACTACCGTATTTTTGTTCGTGATAAGGTTGACTCTTATTGGCACACAAATAATTTCTGGCCAGATGGTGGTCCATATGGAGAAATTGATGTTTCAAATGAGGACATTCCAAAGTCTCCACCATATTGGACCAGCGGATTTCTGAGCTTTCAACGTGCTTTGGATTCGATTTTTCTTAAGATGGTTGGGAAACCGACTGATACCCCGGTCCAGTTGAATCGATTTCCCATGCCACGTTTCCAAATAGATGGCGCTCTAATGCTTATTAACTCAATGCCAGTGCTGTTCGTATTTCTTGTGATTGGTGTCCTTCTTCACACGACCAAGGAAATTGTCTCTGAGAAAGAATCCGGCATTAGAACGCATTTGCTTGTTATGGGCCTGGATTCTTTGGCTTTCTATGGTTCTCATTTTGTCATTGCGCTTATTAAAATTATGATTGTTATGGGCATCTCTTCAATCATTTTAGCTAGAGGGTTTCAAGTAAGTTTTTTCCAGTGACTAAACAACACTTTGAAAAATAATAATGTTTGTTACAGCATGTTTCAATGTTTCTTTTTGTGCCGTTTTGCTTACTCTTTAGCGTCGCTGTTATTCTTATTAGTATCCTGGTTTCCGTTTGTTCTCGAAGGACCTCCGTGGCAATTGTGGCAATGTTTGTCATTTGGTTTGGAATGTATCAATTGGACGATTATTTGGATTTAACACCCACAAGGATCGGAACTTGTTTTCTCGGTTCGCTGAATGTTTTAAGTGCATTTACTTTGGGTATACAAGCGATGGGCAGCTTTGAGAGTCGAAGTAGGTTTTCACTGTTACATCTAGCACCAGGCGGCATTTTTGCTAGTGAATTTCCTATGACTTCATAATCTAATGTTGCAGCGATTCATCTCAACTGGATCAACGTGTTCGCCGAATCCACCGTTTCCTTCTCGATTGGGTGCGCATTTCTAATGCTGATTGTCGACATTCTGATTATGTTGGTGCTCATTTATTATTTCGACAACGTCTGGCCGACCGACGACGCTCCTCGCAAACATCCACTTTTCTTCTTGCCCTGCATAGGCAAGCAGAATTGGGCCGATGCATTTAATCTTGACTCTGATGATAACAGTTTCCTCGACAACATCGAGCCGGAAACGGGTTCATATGAAGACGCAGATATTTCTATTCGAGATGTTACTAAAATTTATGACAATGGACATACCGCTGTTGATAGGCTGAGGTTCAATGCCTATCGTGGCCAATTGACTGTATTGCTTGGTCACAACGGTGCTGGAAAGAGTACAACGTTTTCCATCATCAGTGGTTCTAACTCTGCCACACTTGGTGAAGTTTTCATTTGCAACAGGAGCATTTCTGGTAATTTGAATTTATGCCAAAAGGAGATTGGATACTGCCCGCAGTATAACCCTCTATTCGAAAAACTAACTGTAGAAGAACATTTGCGGCTTTACGGCAGGCTAAAGTCTGACATTTGGGACACAGTTGGTGAAGAAAGAATCACACGGCTGTTAAATAAAACTAATTTAATGGAGAAAAGAGAAGAACTAGCAGATAAACTCAGTGGCGGGATAAAACGTAAACTTTGCGTTGCCATGGCATTGGTCGGCAACAGCAGAGTCGTACTTTTGGATGAACCAACGGCCGGTATGGACCCTGAAGCCAGACAAAACATGGCTAAGATGCTAGAATCCGAAAAACGAAATCGAACTATTCTCTTGACGACCCATAACATGGATGAAGCTGACTTACTTGGTGATCAGATTGCTATCATGTGCAAGGGTCGACTGGTCTGCAAGGGTTCATCTGAATATTTAAAAAGTCGCTTTGGCACTGGCTATCTCCTTACTTTGGTGGTAGATTCCAATGCCAACATACATGAGGACAGTGCTCAGCTAGCCAGGGATGCGTCAATGGATGTTATCAAGAAATATGTGCCAAATGCCAAACTTGAAAGCGTCGTCGGGTTGCAGTTTTCAGTTAGTATGTCGCCCGAACACAAAAAAGCGTATGTTCCTTTGAACTGCAATTCCGATAAATTGATAGATTTTTCCAGGTTCGCCAATCTGTTCGAAGAGCTTGAATCTCGCAAAGGTGAACTGGATTTGTCAACTTTCGGGCTATCATTAAGCACTCTCGAACAAGTTTTTCTGCGAGTTGGCGAAATGGCAGACCCTTCTTGCGATCAAAACGACTATGAATACGCAGCAGCACGAGCATCAGCTCTTTTTGGGCACTGTGAATATGAAGCGAGTCCATTTACACTGTTTTCAAAACAAATTCTGGCAATTCTTTACCGTTATTTCTTGAATGGCTACCGTCACAAACTCCGCAGCATGGTTCCATTCATTGTGCTACTTCTAACGTCAATGATGGCTTTCGGTGTCTTCAGCCCTGCTGTCAAACAAGCAAGAACTATAAGTTTATTACACCAACAAGCGTACACGATTCCGATGCAACTGTCCTCTGACGAAAAGATTGCTAATTTCACCCAATTTGCCAGCAAAGTTCCACATTCGAAACCTATCAGTTTTCCTCAAAATGGTAATTTTACAAAAGAAGTTCTGGATCATGGTTACGATTCGCTTGCTTTGGGCATTGGCGTTCAAGCAGTCAACAAAACTTACAGAATGTTCTTCAACGGTGCAGCTTATCACGGTCCACCGCTCACCTTGAACTTTTTATCGAACACACTTCTCAACGAAAGCATCAATTCTATCACTGCCGCTGTTGAAGTGTATTCTCCAGAAAGTGAAGATTCAAAACAAAGACACAAACTTGAAGACGCATACGGTACAACATACTTTTTAACAGTGGTGTGCTTTCCGTTTCTGACGTCTTTGTTCGTGATGCCATTAATCGAAGATCGCGTTTCCTGCTTCAAACACCAGCTTCTATTGACAAAACTTAGTCGATTTACTTATTGGTTAGCTGTTACTTTGTTCTTTTTGATTTTCTACAAGGTATTCTGCCTGATATTTTGCTTGATCTTAAGATTTTATGGATTGATGACACCGACATCGTGTTTGGTAGTGTAAGTTTTTTTTCACAACATAAAAACAACAATTTCTCCACCCAGTGTTTAGTATTATGCTGAACGTACTTTACTTCATCGCCGCTACACCAATGTCATACGTCGCATCTTTTGCTTTCACGTCCCCAATGCGTGCCGTTGCTGCAATGCTGTCGATAAACTTTATTGCCGGACCAATATTAGCCGTTACAATTACACTGCTCCTTTTTATTTTTGACTTTATCAACTTTTATTATATTTTCAATTTAATTACCCTTATGATGTTGCCATCTTTCGCACTTGGTAGCAGCATTTCTGATGCTCTTAAACAATGCTCACAAACCGGGAGCGTCGAAGACTGGGACACTATAAGGACATCGATCATCTCCATGATTGTCTCCGGCTGTTTCTGGTGGATGGCGCTGCTCTTTTTGGAAGATTGCTTTGAACGGATTACTGATTCGATCAAACGACGATTCCGTCGTGGTTATGAAACTGTAAGCTGTTTTGAGACAAAACATGGAAGTTGATATACGTTGTGCTTTTCAGTTATCTGATTCACAAATTGACCCAGATCCAGAAGAACCAATTGATGAAGACGTCCTCAATGAAGAGTTCAGAGTTCATGAAACTCCTCCCGAAGACTTGGCACTGTCCGTCCGTGATATCAGTAAGTACTTTGGCAACTTCCGTGCCCTCCGCGACGTCACGTTTGGTGTCAATCCGAATGATTGTTTCGGTTTATTGGGCGTGAACGGCGCCGGCAAGACGACGATCTTCGACATAATCACTGGCCGGACCCTTGCGACTTCTGGAAATGCCCACGTCAGCGGCGTCGACATCCGCCAAATGCCAGTCATCGGCTACTGTCCGCAGTTTGACGCCTTGCCGACGGATCTGACCGGACGCCAGGTGTTGACCATCCTCGGTCGACTCAATGCATTCTACAACGTGGAAGAACGCGTTAACATAGTCCTGGAAAGT
>KB455315.1:53983-79793 GCA_000341325.1 Panagrellus redivivus | reverse complement strand
ACGGGGAAGTTTGTGGCCTTCGGGCATCACTGCCAGCATAAGTTTCAAAAGGTTCTTAACAGCCTCGTCAGTCAATTTGAACTTTCTAAAATTTTAATTAAACTTGCGTAATTAGTTATTTTAGTTACCGAGAATACTGCAGAAACCCAAAACATGCATCAGTTACGGTAACGTCGGTGTGATCGTGTAATGGAACGTCATTGAACGGCCGTCGCTGGCGTTTTGTAGTTAAGAGTTGTTGAAATGCTGGTTCAGAACGCATAGTTTCCTGTGACGGTTCAACATCAATGCGGTTACCGGCTTGGAAAACGATATCAATATCACCATTTTCATTAAAAACATCATTATTAGGTAACGGGACATTTGGAACTGGAATGCGGTCTGCGGTCCGTGCTGATTTTAGACGAATTTCACCGTTTCTGGCACTGGCTTCTCGTTTTAGTTCAGCACCTGTCAGCTGAGGACCTGCCATTTGTGTCTAAAACTGCGTACAGAACAAATGCAAGAGGAACCAGTTCGAAATAACAATTTACCATATCAACAAATAATAACTATTTAAATAATTTTTTTGTGGTTTATTTATGTTAAATGTAAACAATTGAAAATTTCAGAATCAACTTGTTTATATTCTAAACAAAATGGTCCATAAGTGATCACATGTTATCCAAGCGCATTCCTTAGAGCTGCATTTTATTTTCTTTTTATTTTCTTATTATAATCAAATTCTGACAAACTCTAACAAAAATGGTATTTTCACGGTGGGAAAAAGTTTTGTACTTGTAATAGGCTACTACATGGTATTTTGTCAGTGCGAAGTTTGCCCCGTTATGCAGATGTATGATAATATCAGGTTCATTATTAGATTCTTATAGCTTTCTTAAAATTTCTTATTTTCAAAGTTCCTTATTTTTTTGTAAGAACCTTACAGAATCGATTAAGAATATTACAAGATTATTCGTAAGGTTCTTAAAAAAACCTTGTAGGGTCCTGTAGATTAACATAAGGTCAGACGGGGCACTGATGCCCGATGTCGTATACAGACGCGCTGTTGTCGCCGCCAAATACGATGTTAATGTTGCTGCCCGACGCTTACAGTATAATTTAGAGGAAAGCTGTGGGCATTTGGATAAAGATCTGTGATTTAACATGTGTGCATTACTATCATTTATTTATTTACGTGAAATTTGCGGTGCCAAACACAATCATAAAAAAGTTTAAACGTTTGATAATCGACATAATAATCTGTGTAAACAAAGATGGCAGAGATGGCGTTGTGTTTGTATAACAGAAGAAAAGACGAACGCTAGAATATAGTTTGGATAAATTTTTAAGAAACGGGGAAAGTCACAGCTATGCGGACAATTGGCAAGAACAAATTAGCATAGAACAAGAAACAAGGAGTGATGTAATCTTCCTGGTAACAAAAGTAAAATGATGAGAATGAATGGTTGAATTGACCTGAGATGGGAATAATTTGGGATGATAATAAACTGTGATCTGCTAGGGAGAAAATGTTCAAGTTTCATCAGGAGTGGATATTACTTGGAAAAGAATTAGAAAATAATGTCCGATAGAAAGGTGTTTTGGCAGTTTAGACTTGAAAATGCAGAGTTTTCCTGAGTTTTGGAAGGACAGAGGTAACTTTGAAAAAAATCATATTCATCAAAAATGGCAAGTACTTAATTTCATTAATGCTTTTACATGACAGCCAAAATACAAATTCCATCGACGATCAATTTCGCGGGTTTCCCGATCGTGAAAACCAATTTCTTGGACGGAACTTCGACAATTTACTTACTGCGTGTCGCCAAAGCCTACGGCCCAGTCCGGCCCGTACCGTAACGCCATCGGTCTCGGTCGGCTTAGGCCCGTTTCCATTCGAAGGGTGGTCGACAGGCTGGGCTGCGTCAAGCGGGGCCGGCTTGGTACACGTTTGATCTTTAAGGCCGAAGCATTCGATCGTAAAGTAATGCCCTCGCGAACACCACACGTAGAGCTTTAGGCTTAGTTCTTTCGCTAATTTTTCAAACCTTTCCCTTCTCATGGGGCCTTTGGGATCATTTGCGTAAGTTCCGTAAACCACATTGGTAAATTGCAATGTCAGTTCGGAGATATTTCCACGAGTCTGAAATACAATCGGTTTTGAAGCGTAAGTAGACTCGTAGGCCTTATATAAAAACCTTACCTGGTAATATTTGACCAAATCATCAACGCTGAACGTGCCAATTGCTTCAAACCTTCCTATTAACACCAATTTTTGCAAGTTCCCTCCTGGGCAGCTTAGAAGATCATCTAGCCACGACAATGGTTTAGAAACAAAAGCCAATGTCATATCTTTAACGTGCGGAAAAAGTTTCTACATGTGAGCTAGGGTTGAATCGAATTTTGAATACTTCATCTCGAAATATTCCAACGGTGAATAAACCATAGTTGAAAGTTTAGTCAAAAATTTCGTCGAAGCATGACAAAGAGTCAAAGTGATCATAACAGGTTTCAAAATCACATGCTTCATGCCATCGTAGTCCAAAGTTTTAGATTCAAAGTGACAGAATTCAACCGAATCACAGAATACCGACAGACGGTCGCCTTCGAGATCAATTTCAGATTCTGGTAGATCCTCATCTTCGAGTTTTCCCTTAACGTGGAGTTTGCCCGGTTCATCGGTGTTATAAAACGTTGTAGCAATATATCTTTTAAGTGGCGGGCAAATCTCAAAGTTTCCTGCAGCAATTTCAAGATTGTATCGCTCAGTCGGAAACAAAATATATCTGAGACGGGCGCGAAACCCATAGGGCCGTTTGATGGCCGGGAATGACATCTTCTGAAAACGCAGTTAAACTATTTTGCATTACAAAACATCTATTTGCATTTCCTTTTGAATTCAATTACCACGCTAACAATAAATTTTACCAGGATTCAAAACCCGAATCACATTGCCTATAATACTTAAGTTTTTTTTATGTTTTATCCAGTTTAGCAAGCGAAATGTACCCCCATAAAAACACAACATAACATCGAAGTAACAATTTAAAACACTTCACGGAGATATCACACAGTCTTTGATATCATTTGCGACGGCATTCTGCAGACTTCCATCAATTTTCGGTTTCTTGGGTGTAGGTTGATAGCACCGTCGCGGCTGTCGATTCGGTCCATACATGCGAGCCGCATACTTTTCGGACAAAGTGTATGTTGTTGTATCTTTTCCGTCGTTTCCATATACTATTTTTATAATCGGCATACACAATTGGTTATCTCCCTTCCAAATTTTAAACTTTTGCCGCATGCTTTGTTTCAGCTTCTTTGCAGGTAATTTTGCTGTGGTGTCACCGTCGGTAAATTCCAAATATATCCGGAAGTTTTTGCGTAAAGTCTGAAATGAATTAATAAAGCATAATCTTTGAAAAATATATATAAAAAACCTACTTTGAGAGATGTCTTCAACTCATCAACAGTGAAAGTTGCAAGCTGTTCAAAAGTGCCAGTCATGATAAGCTCCACCAATCTGCATTTGGGATCGTTCGTCACGCTTATGACATCCGACAACCACGGCTTCGCAGGCATGGCATTGGTCACAGTTACCATTTCAAGCTTTGGAAACAGTCGAAGCACATGGGCATAGCTTAACACGCTCACTGAGTTGGTAATCGACATGGACCACTCGTTTCCGGAAGTAATCGTGGAAAGTTTGACGAGAAACTCGACCGAAGTGTCGCAATCTGTCAATCGTGTATGATAAGGTGCCAAAATCGCATGAGCCAGAGCGTCTGATCGTAAATCTGCCAAGCATAAGTTTTCAAACGTAATTTGGATGCCACATTCCATCAACTCGTTGTGACCCAGGATAATCCGTTGACGTTGATAAGGATGGAGATATCCCCACGCAATAACCTCGCCATTTTCATTAGAAATCTTGTTCACCGAGACGTCTTTTCTAATTTTTTCAATATTCGGCGGGCATATGGAAAAATTGCCTCCAGCTAGTCGAAGATTGTGGCGTTCAGTTGGAGTTGAGAGTTCGCCGAGACGAGAGAGTAGGCCGTAGGGCAGTTTGGCGACGGGGAATGGCATTATCTGGAAAGAAGTTTTAGAATTTGTGAATAAAACGAGCGGAAAGCATAAAACAACGCAAAGACCAAATCAATGGCTTACAAAAACGACACGGACACGAGCTACTTTTCGCAATGAGAGTGCGTTTGGGGTAAGCGGTTGCCACTAGTGTTGCACGTGCACGTCTTTTTTCGTTCTATTTTGTTAAATTGACGTTAAGACAGTGAAATATCTTACTAACTACAAAAAAGAGGATCACAACTCTATCAGAGGACCGAATAAACGACATTTTTATTACCAAACATGATTATATATAAGTTTCCATTTATTAATTTCAACATTATTACACTTTTTTTGACTTATCAATCAGCTGTATAACTTTTTTTATTGGCCAATAAGTTTATAAATACATTTACGTAGGTGGCATTCGTGATATTTGCCACCTTTTTTACACAGAACTTTCCTTCTTAAAAGTTTTCTTCGGTCCACCTGACGGCAAGCTATCACTTGAACCATGACGGCGCCTTTTTGCCCCATATTTCAAAGGTAGTAGAACAGTCAAATAATATGCCCGAATGTTATCGTTGTCACTTGATATTACTGTTAGACGTGGGCCAGGCGGAACACTTGTCCACCCATCAACACATTTCATCGTCTTTTTTAAATCTCGATGTAATTTTCTTTGAGTATCCATTTTCCCTGGTTCGTCGTCTTCAGAAAAATCCAAAAGTATGTGAAGGGATCTGTTGATAGTCTAAATAAACAGTGTTTTTAATTGAAGATCAAAATTTATATATAAAACCCTTACCCGAAAGTAATCTGTTAACTCTTTGGCAGTAAACGTCAAAATATCTTTATACAATCCAGTGATTTCTAATTCCACCAGCTTACATTCCGGTGTGGCCATAAGATCAGCCAACCAAGGGGTTGCGGAGGAAACGTTCTGCATTCTCAGAACCTCAAGATCTGGGAACAGTCTCAGTGTGTCTGCGATGCTCAAAACGCCTTCTGCCGCATCAATTTGGATAGCCTTCACGGATGAATGAACCATGCTTGACATTTGGGTGAAAAATTCGACCGAAATGTCACAACCATCCAAAATTAATGTCTTAGGTGACAAAATTAAATGCTTCATATCCAGAGATTTCAGGTCTTCCAGATTAAAATCGTCAAAAGTAATATGGTCGATGCACTCTGTCAATTTGTCACCCCTTAGTTTGATATTCTTTCGGACAGAACTATTGGGTTTTGAACCCCGGGCAACTATTTGACCGGTTTCGTCGTCACTTAGAAAAGCTGTACGTTCTTTTGTTTCTAGTCTTTGTAACCTCGGCGGACAAATAGGAATGTTTCCGCCGGCTACTTGAAAGTAGTACCGTTCAGCGGGAGATGAAAGCTCGTTGAGACGGGCGCGAAGGCCATAGGGCAGTTTGGTGATGGGGAATGGCATGATCTGAAAATGAAGTTTTATCAACGAAAGGGAAGCGTTGAAAAAGTACATAAACGCAAAGTCCTGTAAAAGCGCACACGAGCATGTGCATAGATGTGCGAGTCCATTTGGGATAATCGATAACACACTAATGTCGCGTATGCACGTCTTGCGCATAATTTTTATGTTTTTAAAGACTCAAATAAATAATTAGTATTTAGGGGAACACTGTCTGGCGTGCTTACAAGATCTATCCCCGACAATGGTTCGTGAATTTAAAAACAGATTGCTTACGAGTTTTACATTTGCATTTGTGTGTTTTGACAACTTTGTAATTTGTTTATTTAATCTTTTTTATTTAGCTTGAATCGGTGGTTTTACATGAGATCATACAAATTACATAAAGGCTACCTAATTTTCAAGTTGTTGGTTTACGTTTTAATCCATGTTTATGTAAGACAAAATAAAAAAAATAATTAACGTATTTAATTGAAGAAAAAAGTCGGCAATTTTCGGGATAATAATTAAGCGAAAATTGCGGGCGTTTCAACATCCCAAAAGCCATTGATTGATTAACAACAAACCAAAGCCTAGTGTTAACACAAAATTAATATTAACACTTAGAAAAACATCAGTTTTTAAGACCGTAGCACCATATTTTAACGTTCTGCTCTTGTCTTTCATAGCGTACATTTAACTTTTGGCGCAGTTCTTTCTCAAACTTGTCAAAATTTTTATTTGCTGCAGCGTTGGGATAGTTTTCGTATTTGGAGTTGTAAACATTGGTAAATTCCAATGCTAAAATGAAGGTACCGTTTCGAGTCTGAAATACAATCAGTTGTTTTATGTATCAGTAAACTCGTATACCTTATACAAATCTTACTTGAAAATATTTGACCAAATCGTCAACGGCAAACGTAACAAGGTCTTTAAACAGTCCTTTAATTTCCAAATTCCGTAGTTTGCTTTCTGGCGTGCTTACAAGGTCGTTTAACCACGAAAACGGAGTAACGGTAGAAAATAATTTTAAAGTTTTAATATGCGGAAATAGTTTTAACAGGTCTGCTAAGCTTGCATCGAAATATGTATATATCATCTTAATATATTTCACGGGTGAAAAAACCTTGGTTGAAAGTTTAGTAAGGAAGTCCATCGAAACACGACACCGAAACAAACTTAACTCCGTAGGTGACAAAATTACATGCTTCATGGAATTGGAGTCAAAAGCTTTACCGTCAAAGTAAACGAGTTCAATTTCATCGTAGCACTCCGTGACAGTGTTGCCACCGAGATCAAACCTGGTAAATTCAACATGATGATCGAGAATACCCTGAGCTTCAACTTCACCATTGCTAAATGTGTCTTTCAACCCTGCCAGCTTATATCTGTTAACCTTCTGAAACTTTGGCGGACAAATATCAAAGTTGCCTGCTGCAAGTTGGAGTTTGTACCGTTCAGCAGGAAATGAAAGTTCGCTGAGACGGGCACGAAAGCCATAGGGCAGTTTGGTGACGGGGAATGGCATGATCTGTAAATAAAGTTATATTGACGGAAGAAGAGCGTGCAAAAATATATGTAAACGCAAGCTTGCGCGCAAGCAGCAAAGTCTTGTAAAAGCATGTACGAGCATTTGAAACCATCTGAGAGTCCGTTTGGGACAATCGATCACACACTAGTGTCGCGCGTGCACATCTTGCAAGATGTGCACCCGCATGCGGGTATGTTTTTAAAAGAAAAAAGTAACTTCAAATGTATGCATTTACATTTTCTGAAGTATAAAGAGTAAAAGCAGTATTTGAATGACTATCTGTTTTTCAATGATTACTTCAAATATGGGTAATTAACCTTTATTAAATACCATAAGTTTATTTGATCTATTTTATTTGGCTCTGCTCAGCTTAATAATTACTCGGTTGAACAGAAGCTCCTTTAAACAAATAAGCAGTGTTCCAAACATTACTGCCCGATTTCACCGTTTGGACAGCACTTTTAAACAAGGTTCTACAATAATTCCGATAAGGAACTATACAACACAACATACAAATGACATCTGCTGTGCTATGAACATTAGACAATGACAGAATCACATTACACATGAAAGCACTGTCTTGTACTTCAAAGGCCGTCATTGCCAGGGCATAGTGAATGGGCATAATCAGGAAAACGATAAACAAAAATGTCTGGACCAGCGATGATAACAATAAAGAAGCTGCCGTTTTTGAAATCGTTGCCGACTTCTTTTTGTGCACAAATACATTTACAACAAAATACGTAATGCATAAAAGCAAGCCTATCATAATGAACATGTCAATAAAAAGGAAGCATTTACTGGCGAGTTTACTCGGACCGAGATAAATGAATGTTGATTGCTCAAAGTATACATCCAATGCGCCATTTGTGTCGTTATGGGCTTTTTGACGGATAATGTCTGCAGTTTCGGACGTGGCATACAATAACCAGACAACAAAAATGTACATTAAGATGTGTGACATCGCGATGAGAAATATACTTCGTTTGTTTTCTAAATAAGGTCGATACTCCGGTCGAAAAACGAATACATATCGATTAACGAGCGACAGCACTGTACTCATTTGGACATTTATGAACAAAATACCCCATATTGCGACAGAAACCAGAGTTGTTTCGTATGATAAATGTCGTAGTATGCCTCCCTGAATTGGAAAACAGGTAAACTTAAACGTTGTGGTCAAATTTAACTGAAAACTTACAAAATACGAACCCAAATAGGGGCTGATCGACATCGGTTTCAAAAAGACGACTGCAACTTCAAAAAGTTGTGACCAAATCAGCTGATTGATAAGGTAATATTTGAATGAGCCGAGAACTTTTGATTTTGTCAAAATTACATAAATACTAAAAATTCCAAGAACAATGCTGACGACACAAAATGCGTAAATGATAAAATCTGGCATGAAAACGGAATCCATCTTGGAAAAGGGTAATGACATATTCATATTGACGCTGGCAAGGGAATAGTAGCCGTTTAGAGGCTTATTAGAAGCATGTTCAAGGTAAAACGAGGGACGCGGATTTACAGGTACAATAAATTGTCATTGCTTCATTGGAGACCTGGAAAATGTATATATAATTTACGATTATATTAGGAAGTTGTCTAGGCTTAATATAAATCATCAGCTTTGGCAAAGGCAAAAGAACAAAATTTACAATTTTTTATTTGATCGCAACGTACAAATACATGTCATCGTAAACTTTACATTTCTGTTCAATGGCTAGGCCAAAAAACCGTCAAATAAACAGTTGCCAAACGATTTAAAGTCGAGTAATATTAACACTTAGAAGAGCATCAGTCAATGAGGCCGCACATTATTATATAGTATCGCCCATCCGTATGATGCGTATTTAGCTTTTGGCTTAATTCTTTTGCTAATTTATCAAGCATTGCCTTTCTTGTGAGGTTTTCGCTTAATAATTACTCGGTTGAACAGAAGCTCCTTTGAACAAATAAGCCGTGTTCCAAACATTACTGCCCGATTTCACCGTTTTGACAGCACTTTTAAACAAGGTTCCACAATAATTTCGATAAGGAACTATACAACACAACATACAAATGACATCTGCTGTGCTGTGAACATTAGACAATGACAGAATCACATTACAAATGAACGCACTGTCTTGCACTTCAAAGGCCGTCATTGCCAGGGCATAGTGAATAGGCAAAATCAGGACAACGATAAACAAAAACGTTTGGACTAATGATGACAACAACAGGGATGCGGCCGTTTTTGAAATCGTTGTTGACGTCTTCTTATAGATAAAGACATTCACGATAAAATGAAAAATGCATAAGAGCAAGGCTATCATAATGATCATGTCGACAAAGAAGAACAGTTTGCTTGGGAGTTTGTTCGGGCCGAGATAGATGAATGTTGATTGCTCAAAATAAACGTCCAAGGTGCCGTTTGTGTCGTTATGGGCTTTTTGACGGATAATGTCTGCAGTTTCGGACGTGGCATACAATAACCAGACAACGAAAGTGTACATTGAGATGTGTATAACCACCACAATTAATAAAGTTCGTTTGTTTTCCATGTATGGCCGAAACTCTGGCCGAAAAACAAATACGTAACGGTTGACCAGCGAAAGTACTGTGCCCATTTGGACATTGATGAACAGAAATGCCCATATTGCGATGAAAATTAAAGTTGTTTCATACGATACATTGTGCAAAACGCCTCCCTGAAGGTTAAACGATAGATTTGATGTAAAATCATTGATGCAAACTTACAAAATACGAACCCAAATAGGGGCTAATAGACATCGGTTTCAAAACGACAACGGAAATTTAAAAAAGTTGAGTCCAAATCAGTTGATTCATGAGGTAATACTTGAATGAGCCAAGAACTTTTGACTTTGTCAAAATCACATATCCACTAAATGTGCCAAGAACCATACTCACTGCACAAAAAGCAAAAATTACGCCTTCCGGCATGAAAACTGGATCCATTTTTGGTGGTGACGTATTTATTTTGGACCGTGGCATAAAATGAAAACATCCTGTATAGGGTCATATTAGTGTCACACATTCTCAGGATACAATAAATTGTACATTTACAACTACAATAAAATGTGGTTTCTTAATTGGGAATAGACAAGGAAAATCTGGTCAGACAATGTGAAATCAGATTCGGAAGATGTTTAGTTATTTGACAAAGCATTTTGAAAGTTTTTTTCTATAATGGGCGGGTCATAAAATTTTGATGATCAAAAACACAAAATGTGCACCCTTTTTGCAAAACAAAAATAGTAAATAGGCATGTCATCGTAAATTATAGCCTATAAGTGCACTATATTTTCACATACATAAAGATTACTTATAGCTTTACCGTAACTTTATGAGTTACACGTGACCCAAAATTGAGAAGCACTTGACCGAATCCATTTTGCATAACAAAATTTAAAATAAATTCGGCATGATTCTACAGGTAACTTTTTTAAATCAAGCTTTCTTAATTGTGTTTTTTGTATTTCAACGTGATTTTACAACTTTTTTGCAGGCAACATTATCATTTTCGTTTCTGCACGAAATCACGATTGTCCCCCAAAAACACTCCCACAACGAAAACGTCTACGCGCGAAATGTGTTTGGTTGAAAACGTTGTCGCAACTTTGCAGCTGCTTCGTCGGTTTTTCGAAAACTCACAATCAATTTTGTTCCAATATTTCACTAATCTGTAACCATGGCTGCCAATTCCGACATTGAGGAAGTCGAGGTCGAGGACCCGTTCGCCGAAGAGTCCCGAATTTGGAAGAAAAATGTCCCGTACATGTATGATTCCGTAAGTTGGTCCATCTCTTTTGAACTTTATATATTTTATTTGCATTCAGATGGTAACACATGTCGTGAATTGGCCTAGCTTGACTGTTCAATGGCTTCCCTATGTTATTCGGTGAGTTTTTCGTTGGTTGGGACTGTTTTTTGTAAATGGTTGTCGTTTTTCAGCCCCGAGAACAGCGATCACGCGATATTTCGGCTTTTGTTCGGAACCCACGCCACCGACGAACAAAACCACTTGATTGTGGCGAAGGTGAAGATGCCGCTGAACGACACCCAATTCGATGAGGACAAATTCGACCCCGATCGCAAGGAGTATGGCGGTTTCGGTGCCGTCACGGCCAAGATCGACGTCGAAATCCGCATGAACCATGATGGCGAGATCAATCGGGCTCGGTATGTCCCACAGTACCCGCATATCATTGCCACGAAGCCGCCAAGCAGTGATGTGTTGTTGTTCGATTACACGAAGCATCCGAGCCAGCCGAGTGATGCCCAATGCCACCCACAACTTCGACTTCAGGGCCACACTCAAGAAGGCTACGGGCTCTCCTGGAACAAGGTCAATGCTGGCCATCTTCTCAGTGCCTCAAACGACAAGTCAGTTTGTCTATGGGATGTGCAGGGCAGCAGTTCATCGGATACTTGCATGTTTGCGAAGCGGACTTTCCTCAAACACACTGATATCGTCGAAGATGTCTGCTGGCACGACACTCATGGCGAGATCTTTGCTTCGGTCGGTGACGATAAGCGTCTCATGATCTGGGATGCCCGGAATGATGCCCCTGCTCCGTGCTACAATGTCGAAGCGCACAAGACTGATGTCAATTGTGTCAGTTTCAACCCGCATAATGAGTTCATCCTGGCTACAGGGTCTGCTGATAAGGTTTGTCAACACTTTTTTGGTTGGTATACGGTATCATCTTGGCTTTTCAGACAGTCGCCATGTGGGATCTGCGCAACCTCGACAACCCGATCCACTCCTTCAAGGGCCACACCGACGGCGTTCTGAAGATTGAATGGTCGCCGCACCATGAATCCGTCTTCGCTTCGTCCGGAAATGAGCGAAATGTGTACATCTGGGACGCCTCCAAGGTCAATGATGCCCCCATTTCCGACGACGGCCCGGCGGAGTTGCTGTTCATCCATAGCGGGCATAAGGGCAATGTTCTCGACTTTTCATGGAACATGTGCCAAGAAAACACGATTGCCAGTGTTGGTTGGGACAATTCGATGCATATTTGGGAGATGGCTGATCGTATTTTGGCGCAGTGAGGGTTTTGAATCTGAAGTTTTTGATGTTTTTGTACTTTCTGTGGATAAAGCCTGGCACTTTCGATGTTTTTGGAGGATCTGAACTGTGGGAAACACGGTTTTTTGAAGTTATGCAAAATATTGGACCTCAAAAATAACGGATTGTGCCGTCATCGGACCTTGCGGGGTCTAGGCAAACATCTGTCGACGCGGAATACATGGGATGCAAAGCGAGTCGGCCCCAACCGAAGCCAGGCAAAGTGCGACGTCGGGCGTTGTCGCTGGAAGCCACGACGGGCAACCTTCGACAGAACTCCGAGTATAGAGACCTGGTTAGGACAAGTTCACTTAAAGTAAGCTCGCAAACATCGTCGTTGAATACAGACACGCTTTGCAGGAAGGCAAAACGGCCGCGACCGGCATTGCTGGCATCGTTTCGAATGATTCTCGACAGGGTGTCGACTATCGGGCCGCGACGTATCATGACGCCCAGGATTCGTCCCAGAAGGCGATGATATCATCGGAAGCGTCGGAATCGATGAAGGTCGCGCCACCATCGACGATGAATGCCACGAGGCCGCAATTGACGACCCAGGGTACTGTAGAAGCTCCGACGAGCCAGCAAATGCCTTCAGGGCAGTCGGCGGGGCCGGTCGTGCCCGTAAATCTCGCTAATATCCCACATACACCGTATCCGGGCTTAGGGCAGCCGGTACAGCCGCAACAACAACAGCGGTACTATCCACAGTACCCCCAGCAGCCCCAACAACCCCGACAGCAAGCCATTCCCGTCGCCGTCCCCACAGATGCCACCCAAAACCCCCAAAGACACAATTCAGAATTCGCGAGGAATGTCCGCGAACATCAGAGGATCGCCCCACTCCCACCCGGTGCCACCGTACCGGAATATGACTACAAACAGCGGACGGAGATTCCTCAACACACACAACATCGTGTAGGCCCCCCTTTTTTCGAATCGTTTGACTCATTACCGTATTCCAGCGCGAAACATCCCAACAACCCCGCAACAGACACGATAAACATCGCCATCATCGGCGTCGAAAACACCAAAAACACCATCGCCGACTCCTCAATGAAGACGACACCCTGTACGAAGTGGGCACCGTAATGCCGACCGTCGACGTCGATTACACCGATGACTTCTATCGACGAAAAGGTCTGGCACCACAATCCCTGGTCGCGACATTCAACGACAAACCGACGCAGTCAAACGGGGCATCTGTGGGTATACGAGAGGAAGCGCCCAAGTTTACTGCTTCATAGCGGTCTTTATAATCACTTTTTTACTTATTACATTGATATGCGTCTTTGAGTTGTAAAATGAATGAAACATGCCTCAACGCTGACATTGATCAATGATTAGAGTCCATAAAATCGCGTTCAACAACAAAAAGTTACATTGAAACACGCCGGGACCCAGCAAACATTAAACGAGTCTCCCTCATGGTCGGATGGCCGAGTGGTCTAAGGCGGTAGACTCAAGAGATCTTCTCTTCCGAGCATTGCTCGGGTTCGGAGCCTTCTACTCCGCGAATGCGGGCGTGGGTTCGAATCCCACTTCGACCAAGAATTTTTTGAATTATATTCGTCGGAACTTCCTTTTTATCAGTTTTTATCAATTTTTACTGTTTTTTACGGTTACCACTATAAATTTTTACTTCAATGCAAAAATACTGCGGTCAAATTCTGAAAAACGAAAAGTCCTGTTTAATAACAAAAGTAATTAATGTTGATATCATAATGTGATAAACACAATGTTTCAGGAATAATAAAGGGTAAGAAAGTTAAAATTATATCTGCCGCATTTCGATGAGAGCATTTCCAATTTTTGCAACAAAGTCGTGACTGACGTTGTTCACACAATGCCAACCTTTCATTTTGCTCTGAAAAAGTTGCATTTCCTTTTTCAATCGTCGATTTCTGTCTCTGAATTTTATAAACTTTGGCTGTTTCACTTTGAATTTGCCTTCCAGCGACAATGGATATTGATCTCAGCGAAACCGAGAAGGTCTACACAGTCGATGGCATCCACCAGGGCCTTCGCGCCGATGGCAGGAGGTATGTTTTGCTTTTTCCGAGTTTGCTTCACTTTTTCGATGAATCAACGCTAAATTCTTCAGCCTAATGGACTTCCGCCCAGTCATCGTCGAATTCGACGTCCTCCCCAACACCCACGGCTCTGCCCGAGTCCGCGTCGGTGGCACTGATCTGCTGGCCGCCGTGAAGCTGAGCATGCGTCAAGTCAAGGACACGACAGACTTCAGCAACCGCGTCGACTTCTACGTGACCTGCTCCGCCGTTGCCAGCCCCAACTTTGCCGGTAAACAGGGGGATGAATGTGCTCACAGGGTTGCTTCCATGCTTCGAAAAGCATATCGCAATGATCTCATTATTCCGGAGTTGAACAAGTACGTGTTTTCTACCACTTTTTGAGGATTTTCATATATAAATTTCAGGCTGAAGCTGTCCAACGACCGTTACTTCCAGACAAAAGTCGACATCCTCATCCTGAAGTACGATGGCAACGCTCTCGACGCGGCTTCGATGGCTGCCAAAGCCGCGCTTTCCGACATGAAGTTTGTCGTTCCGACGATGATCGCCCGTGATGGCGGCAAAACCGTCCCCCAACTCCCGGACAAAGCCCGATCTCAAGTCCAAGGCCTCGATGTCGCCACTGCGCCCGTCATCGTCACCCTCAACACTGTCGGGGATTCTATTTTCGTCGACGCCGATCTCCATGAGGAACAATGCGTCGGCAGTGTGGTTCATGTCGGCATTATCCCGCAAGAAGACCAACCTGACGTAAGTTTTCACGGTCAAAAGTTTATAATTTACAGTGCAATAAGTTTAAGTAATTACAGAAGATGGAAACCGATGACGACGAAGACTGCTACATCACATTGCTGAAGAACACACGGCCACAGACGTTCCATCAGGAAAAGTTTAACGATTTGCTGGGAGCCGGTGTGGAGGCCGCCAAAGAGCTGAATCGGGCCATCATGCAACGTATCGAGGAACATCGCCGTGAACCGGTGAAGAAGTCGATGATGCATCCGAGGCTTGAAACGTTTATGCGGTGAGAGGTTAAAGGGGTTGTTGGACAGTTGTTGAGTTTTTTTGTTAAAGATTTTACAAGTTTAAATAAAGTTTACTCGTCGGCGAGCTTGGATTTTTCCTTGAGGGCACGGATTTCTGTACAGAGTTCATTGAATGGGATAACGAAGTTGAAGAGGAGATCTTTTGTTTGTTTTTCGACCCTGGAAATGGCAACATTGTAAAATTGGTTTGAAAAATATATATATAACGCACTCTTCCATCTTTTGCCGACACTCAGCAAGCTCCGCAGCTATACTGTCGATCTCGGCGGCATCTGGGCTCGATTGGAGGTGCTCACTGTTGAAGACGACCTCGGAAAGATGCTTCATTTCCGCGATGAGTTCGGCATTCTTCTCGATTTGGGGCAGCTTGTATTCAATGACGAAAAGCTTCTCATCGGGGGTCAGTTCATCGGCCTGGAGATGGCTATGAGTTAGAGGAGGTCTAGGAGGTGGATTCAAGCGGACTTACCAGGGCATTGCGCTTCAACAGTTTCGTCAAATCCTCTTCCGGAATCTTCAGAATGCTCTCACCTTTGAGCTCCTTAAACCGACCACGGACCGCGGCAATCTCTAATCCAACGGGCTTGCGATTGAGGGAAAAGTCGCCCGTAGCCTTCTCGATGACAGCGAGACGTTCATTGAGGAGATCCATCGGGGAATCGACGTGATAACTGGCGGCGGAGAAGTTGGAAGATAAGCTGACTAATGCGGTGACTCGCGAGGAGGGTGGTATTGAGTGTGCGGAAATGTGTCGGCAGCGAGGGTCTTTTTACGAGGGGTTTAACGACTTTGGCGTGCAAAAAAAGCAATCTATATAATGTTTTATAGGCTCATTTTGCAAATTAAGATACTAGGCATGATTATCTATTGATTGCGTAATAGAATTAATGTATGAATTAAAATAAAGCGAGTTAGATAAAAGCTTTAAGAAAGCGAAGAAAGAAACCGCATTCCTCCCTGCCCGCAACCTGCACAATCTTGACCAACCTCAAGTGGGTGTCACGTAAAAACGCGCAAGGAAGCCAGCTTCATCTTTGACCGAGGAAGTACCAGCCAATTGGCTCCGTTTCCGACTCTCTCGGGCGTCGCAGAGCATGCATGAAATGAAACAGTTCTTCCTCTGTCTCACATTTCGGTTGATGTGCTTCGTCTTCACGGACACTTGGTTCGTTCCCGATGAATACTTCCAAGTGAGTTTATCATCCTCATTCCTGGTTTCAATTCTAATCAATCATCTCCTTATCACTCCCCTTTCCAGTGCACCGAAGTCGCCTACAGTATGGCCTTTCGCCGAGGGCACCTCACCTGGGAATGGATCCACAATCCGCCATTACGGAGCTACCTTCACCCTTTGAGCATTGCATGGATATATGAGATGTACCGATTCCTCGGGATCGATACGCCCATGGCTGTCCGATGTCTTCCTCATCTGCTTCACAGTTTTCTGTTTTCGCTGGGAGATGTTGCCTTCATCAAGATGGTCAATCGGATCTTTTTTGCCAATCCGAGGGGTGGGTCTTTGTCATCATTTTTTGGGTTTTTAAGTTTTTATTTTCATGTCATCCTTTTCAGGCAACGCCAACACGCTGATCCTCTACTTTACCAACTGGTTCATCATCTATTGCTCCTCCCGAACGTTGAGTAATTGCGTCGAGACAGCGCTAACGCTGATTGCGTTGAATTGGTACCCGCTGTACGATGACGAAGCCTCGCCCATGTCTCCGCATGCCCGTCGGAGGCGCAAGTCCTTTGTTCCTTACATGCTCTTCGGGACTGTGGCGATTCTGATTCGACCGACGGCAGTGCTCATTTTCGGGCCGTTGGGGCTGTGGCATTTGGCTCGGAGTAATGAGCGGTGTCGGGTTATGTTGTAAGTTCTCTTTCAAGCCATTTTGGTATACTGTAAGTCGGTGTTTTTAGCTTCGCGATCCTCGTCTGTGGAGGCACTGTGATGAGTTCAATCTTGATTGATTCGGACTTAAAGAGGCCGCTGAAGTTCCCCTTGCTCGAGTTTGCAAAGTTCAACTTCTTCACTGGTGGATCCGCCCACTTTGGCGTCCATCCCTGGTACTGGTACTTCACCGATGGCTTGCTCATCACCATGACGGGTGCCTATTTCTTGGCTCTTGGTGGCTTTATCATCCAATGCAACCGACCAGCTCCACGATCCCCGCCCAAGATCCTCTTCGTCGTCGCCCTGATCTACCTCGCCGTCCACATCTGGCTGCCCCACAAGGAGCATCGCTTCATCCTGCCCATCATCCCCCTCATGCTGCCATTCGCGGGCCTGCTGCTCCAACAAGTGTCCATCAAGAGGGCCAACATCACCCGAGGCTTGCTCTGCATCATCGTCACCGTGAATCTCATCGTTGCCGGCTTCGTGTGTCGAGTTCACCAACGCGGCGTCAATGCCGTCACCTCGAGTCTCATCGCTGACATCACCAAGGATGCCGTCGGCCCTGTCCACATTGTCCAGCTTCTCCCGTGCTACAGCATGCATCAATACGCGGCCTTCCACAAACTCAACGTCCGACATCACATGCTGGATTGCACGCCCAATCTGAAGCGTCTTCCGAACTACATCGACCAATCGGACATGTTCCATTTCAACCCCGTGGCCTACGTCAAACAGCATCCCAAACTACTACGCCCAGGAAAGTACGCGTATGTCGTCATCTACAAGAAGACGTACAAAAAGTTGGAGAAGATTCTCGCCGAAAACGGTTACGAGCATTTCGCGTCATTCGGCCACACGCCGACGCCAATCTCGGCCAATCAGGATACGGTTATTGTTGTGCTTAAACGAGTTGTAAAGAAAAAGGTGAACTAGAGTTTGATTCGTAAATTAATTTGTACTTCAAAGACGCTTTTGATCTCGTGTTTAAATTAAGATTTGTATTATAAATAGCTCTGTATGCTATCAGAAACAAAAATCAATCGAAAAGTGGATGGGGGCCAAGATAAACAGAAAAATGGGACGCGAAAATGGGTTTAGAAACCGTGGATCTTGCAGTTTTCTTCCTTGACGATGCCGACCTTGCAGAGGAAATCCTTGATATGCTGGCGTTGGTCTCCGGTGACTTGGATGACCTCTCCGTACTCGGGGTGCTCAATGATGGTTCCGTTACAGTTGTGCATCTGGAAAAGGGAATAAAATATATATAAAACATTGGAAATAGAAGCGACAAACCTTCTTCAAGTAGCGTACAATCTTCTTCAAGTCGTATTCGGGCGAAATGCCTTGCACGGTCGTAATGGCCTTACGGCTGTTACGCTGTTGGATGCGGATGTGGCAGAAACCTTGATGGGTGCCCTCTTCATCCTCGAGCTGCTCGAAAGCGTCTACAAAACGGAAATTAAGAAAAAGATATATAAAAACGGGAAAAACTTACTTCGGGGTCGGTTAAGGTTCTGAATTGACTCTCCCATGATGGCGACTAGTCAGTAAGAGAATGGATCTGTAAGAATAACGATGAAAGCGCGAGGAAATGATGCAACAACGAGTAATGTGTATCGATTTCGCAAACGATGAAGGAGAAAGCGAAATGGGCTGTGTTTTTACGCAGAAGCAAGCGCAGTTTTCGTTATGGGAGGACCTGTGGCGGGCGCGTGCGCATCCACAAACTTGTAATGCTTCTTTGCCCCTAAAACACAGAAAATACGGTACTTATGTTCACTTGAAGTCTTCTATTGATACACAATGACAGTAAGATACTGGGCTGTTGTTGTCAGTACTATTTTACCACAATGGAAACCGAAAATCGCATCCGTGTATCAGATTTCAATCAGAATTTGAAATTACGCTTATCATTTACTGTGACATCAGACAATATCAACACGAAGTAAATAATCAAACAATAAATGCAGAATAAAAGCCCTTTTTGAGGTTTAAAAAGTGTGCACACAAACGCCTCAAATATGGTCTCACCAAGAAAACCTGCAATCAACCCTCGACGCTGCTTCATTTTTTACCAGCCGGGTGAGCGCGCCGACAAAGGTGCTTTTTTCACGGATTTTCAAGGTGTGACTCGCTTCATTTCCATGCTGATAGTTTATCCAGTTGTTACCGACACGTTTTGGCGAATGTGGATGCCATCAGGGTGTTTTTTTGTGTGGTGATAGCGGCAGCGCTGCGTTTTTATGTGACCTGCTTTTTTGCAGTCATTTGCCACATGCGGTAGGATTGACACAGTCGTTTGTATTGAATTTCAAATCGTTTGGTGACCTCAATTTCATGTTTGCTTCGTAAAAATAAAACTGACTATATATTCCGTTTTCGATTTTTGTGACATTCCGCTGTTGTGAATCCAGCAGCTAACTTACTTTTGCCTTCACTCTTTTGCTGTTTATTTACATTCTCATATCCCAAAGATGACTGAGCTGAAGACACATCTGTTGTATGAGGTTTTGGATCTGGCTTTCAAGAAAAAGGTGCAGTCGATCCACAATAGTTATCAAATTGCGTTAATCATTCTTGTTTCAGATCAAGGCCACAATACGCCACCAGCTTCTGCTCGATGTGCCCAAGTTCTGGAAGTTCGACGGCCCCCAAGATACCTGCGCTCTCGCTATCTCATCGTCCCATGGCTATCGAATGGTGGCCTACATCGTGAAGCATATTGCTACCTGGGTTTCTGGAAAGACTGAATTTCGCTGTGGTTTTGCGTACGTTTCCCATTTGGATTTGTTTTCTTCTTTTTTGATGCACCTATTTCAGCCTCAACCAACACATTTTCGCGCCGATCTTGTCATTCTCATCCGAATACCATATCCGTCGAATCATGAATCTCGCTGGCCGGTACTGTACTAAAGTCGAGAGTTTCAAGTATCGCGATAAAGGCATCGGCCACTTTTGCGATGGCCTCGCGTACAACAACTGTATGTGAACTTTTTTCATTTTCATAAACGATCCTTTTCTTTCAGCCCTTTGCGCCACTGACGTTGCCGATGATCAGAGGCTCTTCACTGCCTACATGAAAGGTCGAACGTTTGTGAAGTCTCTGCTGTGCTGTTTGACCGAGTTCACTGAACAATTTCATTGTTTGAAGCACATTGGTGACGCTGTTATTGGTTCGCTTGTCATTGATGGCTTTTTCAAATCGTCAGCGGCCGCCTGCATTCTTCTGAAGGGCCTGAAGATCGAGAGTTTGCATATTTTGCCCAATATTTGCCAGACCAAGCTCTCCCGGGACATATTTTATAGAACAACGTGGGTTTTTCCGCAAAAGTTTTATAATGGCATATCACACTGTAATTTCAGGCCCCAGTTGAAGTACATGAAGCGCTTCCGTTGCGGGAACAAGATTGACATCGGTCTGACGACTAAAATGTTGAAGCGCTACCATATTGACGATGTTTTCTTCGATGATGTCCGTTTCGTGGTACGTTTCTTTACATTTGACCTTTATCATTGCCAAACTGTTTGTTTTTAGAAGAAACTCATGATGCCGTTTGAGGACATTGTGCAATCAGTGAAACAAGCCATGGATGCCTTGTGGAAGGCGGTTGAA
The DNA here is from genome assembly GCA_000341325.1 of Panagrellus redivivus. Lineage (NCBI taxonomy): Eukaryota > Metazoa > Nematoda > Chromadorea > Rhabditida > Panagrolaimidae > Panagrellus > Panagrellus redivivus. Next base: position 59,117 of record KB455315.1, on the reverse strand, counting down.
AAGAACAAAGGCACTCGAATTCGTATCAATTGCAATCTTGCGCAACGTTTTCTACATCCTTCCCCAACTGCCATGATAGTTTACCTGCATGAACAGCTGCCCGACTTCGAAACTGATTACGATGGATGTATCGAATGTAAATACAGTAAAACTGTGGGTTTGAAGTCGCTAAATGTTTTCCTCGGTTTCTTTTTGTCATAATTTTGGCTTTTTTTTGTTAATTGGCTTTTGTTACAATAAAATGTTTACTGTTTTCGGATTTTTGGCGTCTAATCTGTTACTGTCGGATACCCTTATCTTATTACTACAAATGTTTCATTACATTTGGTTCTTCGACATTAATGTTTTACAGAGATGCCTGAGTTGAAGGTTCACCTGTTGTTCGAGGCCTTGGATATTGCTTTCGAGAAAAAGGTACGATTAACAATCCATTTTGAATCGAATTTGTAACTTTCGTTTTAGATCAAAGCCATTTCACGCTTCCATCTCGATTCCGAAGACGAGCCCATCGAGGTCGACTCCTGGTACTTCTGCCGCCCTCAAGATACTTGCGCCCTCGCGATCTCATCATCTCATGGCTATCGAATCGTGGCCTACGTTGTGAAGACCTTCGCTACTTGCGTTTTGGAAAAGCTTGATGCCTACCGTTGTGGTGTCGCGTATGTTTGACACTTTGGTTTTCTCTTTTCTTCTAATGAACCCATTTCAGCCCACAGAAGTATATTTTCATATCAATTGTGTCCTTTAATTCCAAGTACCATATTCGCCGTTTATTGAATCTCGCGGGTCGCCATTGTACCAAAACCAAGGGTTACGGTTTCTCCGAGAAATATCTTGCCTCTTTTCGTGGTGGTCTTGCGTTTAATGACGGTACATTGGCTTAACTTTTTTTGCAATGTTTTCATTGTTTTGAATTCAGTAATTCCGGGAAAGTACGTATGTCGTAACGAACGCCTTTTCCCCGCCTACATGAAAGGTCGATCGTTTGTGCCTTCCTTATACTGCCGCCTATCCCAGTTTGATTTTACACGTGGCTTTCATTGTTTGAAGTCCGTCGGTGACGCTGTCATCGGTTCACTCGTTATTCATAACATTCTCAAGTCGCGAACCGATGCTTATCGTCTTTTGAAGGACCTGAAGATTGAGAGTTTTCACATCTTGCCCGATTCTTGTCCGACCAGGATCACACGAGACATCTTTTACAAGACGACGTTGGTTTTTTGATGTTTTCCGTTCATAAAAAGTCGAGTATACTGTAATTTCAGGCCCCAGTTGAAGTACATGAAGCGCTTTCGATGCGGCAACAAGATTGACGTCATTCAGACGATCAAAATGTTGGAACGTTACCAGATTGACGATGTTACGTTTGGTGATGTCCGTTTCGTGGTGGGTCTTTCTTTCGATGCACCGTAATCGCTGATAAAGTGTTTGTTTTCAGAAGAAAGTCATGATGCCATTCGAAGACCTTGTGCAATCCGTGAAACAAGCCATGGATGCCTTGTGGAAGGCGATTGAGAACAACAAAGGCACGCGAGTCGTCGTAAATTGCTATCTTTTTCATGGACTTCGTAATACGCCGTACCCTACCGCGGTCGAATGTCTGATTCAACATCTGCCCGACTTTAAAATCGATACTTATGGCTTCATTGACTGCATTTATAAGAAAACCGTTGGTTTGAAGATGTTGACTGTTACGCTTGAATTTGAATGACTTATTTGTGGCACTTTGTTGTTGATTTAACTGTTTTTGCGTTGTTAAAATTGAAGTTTAACTGTTTTTGATCATTTTGGAGACCATCTGTTGAATTATCAGATAACTTTACCTACAGTAATCACAGTTTAGCGTGTTTATTGCTATTATAAGTTTTCAGCCATGACAACTTTGAAGACCCATCTCCTGTTCGAGGCTTTGGACATTGCCTTCGAAAAGATGAACCGTTTACGCGCGCCTAGGGGTCGTCGAGCGAAGCCCGACTTCTGGGGATTTGGCCCCAAAGAAACCTGTGCCTTCGCCATCTCGTCGTCCCATGCCTATCGGATGCTGGCCTACACCGTGAAGAACTTTGCCACCTGCGTTGATGAGGACCCTGGTCGCTTGTGTATTGGTGTCTTGTAAGTGTACCTTTAACTTACGAAGTTCTATGCCCATGATTTGCAGCAACGAGAAGCTCAATGTTTCGGTCATTTCCTTCTCTCAGGAATGCCACATTGATGTTTTGATGGGTCTTGCCGGTAATCACTGTACCAACATCGTTGACAAGTTTGACAGGGCAGACAATGACTTCACTGAGCCGTTTTATTACAGTCTGGCGGATAACCAAGGTGGGTTGGAATTAGTAGCAACTGTGTTTTTGGCAATTGTTGACTTGGTTTCAGTTCTTTGCACCGACACCATCGACCGCGACGCCAAAGCCTTCCGTGCTTACATCAAAGGCCGAGATGTCATCCCATCGGTCAAATGCAACTTGTACAGTGATGACTATTACCATTGTCTGCAAGACGTGAAGGACACCGTTATCAATAAGCTTACCGTCGCGCAAGGTAAGTGTTTTTTCTCTTCGAAACCCTTTTTCCACTGATTCTTGCAGTCTTTCCGCCTGTAACCGCCTCAACCTTTGACGCCTTGGCGAATCTCAGAGTCGTCAATCTCGAATTCACTGATGAGCGCAGTTTCAATGCCGCAGGCGTCTATTTTGACATTTTCTACAAATCAAAGTAAGTTTTTCCTTGTTTGTATTATTGACTTTTACTTTGTCGTTCCAGGCCCAAATTGAAGTACATGAAGAGCTTCCATTTCCATAACCCGATTACCGTCTCCGTGGCGCTTCAGATGCTTCAGCGATACGATATTGACAAGATGCAGTTGACTAACGTCTGCTTCGAGGTGCGTTTCTTGTCGTTTTTTGAGTCTGAACAACTTTTGAAAATGCTTTTTTTTCAGAAAATGCGTTCGCCGTTTGAGGAGTACATCACAGAACTGCGAAAAACGGTGGATACCATTTGGAAGACGATCGACGGCTGCAAACGCAACAAGCATCGACATGTCGAATGCCGTTTCGCAAATCAGATTGAGCTCGTTCATCAACCACAAGGTTATGATGTGGTCAGCCGTCTGAACGAAGTCTTGCCCGACTTCAACACTATCACGGCCCCTTCTGACGTCGTTAAGTGCCTTTTTAAGACGAAGGGTAAGAAGAAATTGTTTGTCGTTCTCCGGTTTGGTTTGATTGTTTGAACACTTTTTTGTTATGTTTTGTTGATAGTTTTGATTTTTATAAAGAATTGAACATTTTGATTCATGTGAAATTAGATACAAAGTTGGTTGTCTTCATGTACTGTATTTAAATTACTCGCTATACACTTCATTGCCCCATTATAGGTCACACCTCGAACAATGGTTATGCATGTTTGCTCCAGTTTTTCGTTTTTGGTAGTCTGTCACTTTCCGTTGGTTAACTTTCCGCCGACTACTTTCCTTCACACGTGCCTGATTATGACAATTACCTCCCACGTTATTGTCATAATCAGTTGGCACTTCGTTCTGCGAAATCATGGTGTGATCCGTCTTTCTTGTTTGATTTTGATTGCCGTTTTATTTAAAATTAGGGTAAAGAAAAAGTTGCATTTTGTTTTAAAACGTAAATGAAACTTTTGACTTCAAAAAACGTGTTTGAAATGGTTGGTGAATGCTCACAAATGCACGCGATACACTTTTCTGCCCCAACATAGGTCCCACCACGAACATTGCGGATGCAAGTTCGCGCTCCATTTTTTGGTTTTGACGTTTGACAAACCCGTCGTTTTGTCGACATTTTTCCGCCTTACTTTCCCTTATATGCCGGGTTACCTTCTCTCACGTCATTAACGTGATCAGTTATCACGCTGTATTGTGAAAACAAAGTGTGAGCCATGTTTGAGCACGCGATAGGTCGATGTCGCTGTTCCGCGCAGTCGTGTCGTTTTTATGGATGTTTTTGCCTAAAATTTCTCTATATTATCATTTCAGGGTGCTCAATGGCATCTCTACGTACCCATCTGCTCTACGAGGCCGTGGACATTGCTTTTGCCAAGACACAAGTCCGTTTCAAATTCAGGTATCTCGATCCCCGTAAGCGCCGTTTCTGGCAACTCACCGAGCCCCAGCATGCTTGTGCCCTCGCCATCTCGTCTTCCCACGGCTACAAACTCGTTGATTACATGTTGCAACGCCACGCAACTGCCGTCAAGGTGGAGGATACTGTATTTCGGTGCGGTATTCGGTATGTTCTTTGAAATTAAATAATTTATTTTATATATTTTGTGGCTTTCAGATGCAAATACCACACTGTTTCCGTGCTCACCTTTTCGTCGAAGTATTACATTCGTCATTTTATTGAACTTGCTGCCCGTGTTTGTACGCGCTTGCAATATCTGCCCAATATGTTGAAAGATGAATATCTCTCCATTTTCCTGAGTTCTCTCCCTTCAAACAACGTTTGCGAGCGTTACGGTAAGCTGTTTTCATGTATTTGTTTGTCATACGTTTCCACATTGTATTTCAGAATATGCCCACATGAATCCTGTGACCCATTGCACAATCTTTATCTTGCCCTCTATGTATCACCAGGCGCTTAGCAAGCTGGACGACGCTTTGTGGGAATCCAGTGACCAGTATGATAAAACTCTGAGCTGCCATGTTGAGAGTTGATCTGTCGTGTTTTGTCCGTGATAAGCGAGCAGAACTTGACAAACGCCTGCCATCAGAGAAAACACACAGTTCAACTGTCAACACAGGCAACGCGTTTGCACACCTATCTTCGAACGGAAGCTAGTCCATTAGCACACTTTTTAATAGTTACTGATTGCTTCCAAATCGCGAGGTCTCACTAAAATGCGGCAGCGGCAGGTCTGCGGCTTGCGGAGAGAGAAATTTTCGCGCCTCCAGTGCGGCGCGTGCCCGCGCGACTTGACGGCGGTTGAGGGGAATTTTGCCATAGTGGACATTTCACCGCACAGATTTCAATCCAATCAACGAGATTTATATCAATAAACCGTACTATTACATTCACATGTGATAATATGACTGCTATTGTAAAATTTACCCAAGTAAATGCCCGCTGCGGTGAAATTTCCCCCAACCGCCGTCAAGTCGCGC
>KB455315.1:11710-49463 GCA_000341325.1 Panagrellus redivivus | reverse complement strand
AGATGGTATTAATAATGAATTTAATTTGAAAGAGCCGAGGGTAGGTAAAATTTTTCAGTGTTCTAAGAATTTCAAAGTTATGCAAAAGTTTTAGTTTTTTTTAGATACCCATCAAAAAGTAAAAGCCTACCTGAACCAAAAATCCACCGTAACACTATTACTCAACACACTCAGCTCCACAATGTCCTGAATCGTCACCTCCACCAGTGTCGGGACCGGTTTCTCCGGGCTTTGGCTTCTAAAACACCCAAAACCATTCACAACATCCCGAAAATCTCGCACCCACCGACTGTAATTGGCCATGATGACGTCAAGAATGTCTTGCGGCGTCATCCTGTGACCCGTTGAGCAATCCGGCTCCCATGTCCACCCGAATACCGTCACCACCATCCCGCTGATACACAATAGCCCGACCAATTGGGCACCCATCAACACCATGACTCACAAAAACGGTGTGGTGTCTCCACTTTTTTGGCATGCCAATGTGTTTGTTATAACCGCTTTTTTTGTGTCATCGTCATGGCGTCAAACGCTAAATGCAACCAAATTGGAGGGCGTCTTTTGCTTTTGCTGCTTTCCTTTTTTATCGGCGCTTTTGTCAAGTTAAGGGAAATTAAATTTAAACATGTTTATTCTGCCCACACAATTTGACTACAATGCTGTCGTCTATGTGTAAAAACGGCATTGAAAGGCACAAAAAACGGAATAATGTAAAACTGTCCACGTTTGGCTGGAAAAATTATTGCGTGCAACTTTGGAGTTGAGTTTGCAATAACAAAGAGACGTAAAAAAGTTACAGTTGCAAAAGTAAGTACACTTTTGAAAGATTTTTGTAGGATAATTGGCTGGATTTGTTGCAACTTGCAATTTGGGTGCAAAATGGGACCCCTTGGCAGATAATAGTTAATTCAAGTGCCGTGAGCGGTCATCCTGTTAATGCAAATGCCAAATGCAAATAAAGCTTTTCATTTAGGGTCGTCGCTGCCGAAATTGTTGATGCCACTCGAAAAGGGCCATCGAAGGATGGACAAACAAGGCGCAAGCTGCGCGGAAACTAACTGCGATCAATGAACACAGTCTGTGGTCGAAGTCGATGAAGGAAAACGGTCGGCCTTGGTCCGACCGACTGATTGCCGCAGGCATGTGTCACTATGATCGCCAACTCGGGTTCGACTGACTTCGGACTCGTGGTTGAAGGCCTTTGCAATGGAAATGATACATACCAATGTCAGTCGGGTCTGTGATCGTCACAATTGTACTAATTGACACTTTCGAACGATCAAATGCTCGAATTGACTTTTGTTCGTTTGGTTTTGACTACTTTTGGGTTTCGCTGATAGACGGTGTTTTTCGCCTTTTAAAAGTTATCAGCACCGATATTATTGAATGCCTTATCGCTTTTCTGTTCATTGCTCTTATCACTAATGTAGACCAAACAAACTTTCACCGAAGCTTATTATTGTTGTTTTCCAGCCTTCAGACTGCGGATCACAGCCATGGAAGCGCTCGTTGCAGCTAAACATGATATAGCCGCCTTCCTTGAAGCCATGATGTCCATCGATTCGACGACTGGCAAAGAGGGTGCCCTCGGATTTGCCGTCAAGGAGTTCCTCAAGGCTGAAGGGTTCAACATCATCCTTCAACCCATCCCGGCCCATCCGCATCGCTTCAATCTGATAGCTACCTGGGGCCAATTCACAGCCCCTGGGCCTAGAATTCTTTTCAACACTCATCTCGATACAGTACCCCCATTTTTGCCGCCAGTCCGAAAGGAGCATGAAATCTGGGGTCGTGGATCGAACGATGCCAAAGGCCAGATTGCTAGTCAGATTTTCGCCCTACGGAGACTGATCGGAGAAGTGCCACATTTGGCCGGGCAGGTCGGATTATTATTGGTCGTCGGTGAGGAGACTGATCATATTGGAATGAAGGTTTGTCGTCAGTGCTTGGGTCTGAACTTTTTGAAGTCATTTTTCAAGTCAAAGTCAATTTTCAACAAAATTTTTTTTCGAAATGTTATAATTTTCTAATTCTTCCAGGAAGCCAACAAATTCTCCCTCCAACCCGAGTACCTCATCGTCGGTGAGCCCACTGACATGAAATTTGCAACGCTCCAAAAAGGAGCCCTCAAGGTAAGTCCCAAATAACCTCCAGTTACGTCCCTACCACCCTATAAATTTGTTTTTTGCCCTTTACATATAATTTGAAATACTATTCATTTTTTAAACAAAAAACATGCCAAGTTCACAAGACTAAAATACGTACTTTGAATGTGGCCCCAATCTCTGGCTAATAATCACTGTAGAATCCACGTTTACAGTAACCCCTGTTTATTTTGACAGTTCCAAACATCACATCGTTCATAAACTTTGATTTAATGGCCTCTCAAGTCACCATTTTTGGTTATTTTAGTTTAAATTGACCGTAAAAGGTACGGCAGCTCATTCCGGGTATCCCCATCTCGGCCACAGTGCCATCGAAACCCTTCTTGACATCTTGGAATCACTCCGACACTACTCCTGGCCCAAAAGTGGTGAAAACGGCGACACAACACTAAACATTGGCCTCATTAACGGTGGCCAAGCCCTGAACGCCCTCGCCGCCGAAGCTTCCGCTCAAATTTTCATTCGCGTGACAGAATCTTCAAAAGACCTGTTGGCAGTCGTTGAAAAACTTGTCAATGGTCGTGCCGACATCGAAATTCTCGGTATCAATGAGCCGGTCAGGTTAACACGTAAGTAAACACAAATAAAACCTTTTCCTTTCTTTATTGCTTGCCTTGCATGCGTGTCTTTTGTAATAATATCAAAATGGCAGACCCCATTTACGTCAACTTTTCCTTTTCCAGGCCCGCCGATACCGTATCCCAGTGAGCCGGTCGCGTTCAACACTGACATCCCGTACTTTGATTACCGTAACCATTGCAAGGGGCTTTTCCTGTTCGGGCCCGGATCGATCCAAAATGCTCATAGCTTGAAGGAGTTCATGCCAATCGATCAGTTAGAGGAAAGCGTTGATGTGTTGGTAGATTTGGTGAAGGCCTTGTTCGCGAAAAGAGGTGTTTAAGCGATAAAGTGAAATTGAAATAAAACTGAAAGTCGAGGGAGTACACCCAATGGTTAACCCTAATTGGGGTGGTTGTCATGTTCAAAGTGGTGTTCATGTTAACATTTTACCATTTCAGTGTATTTCAGTTTTATGAATAACATAAAAATATGGAAGGAACTTTGGACTATAAAAAATAGTCTACAAATTGGAAGTATGTATGCCTAGATTGACTTTTGCATGCAATATTGGAAATAAGAATGCGTAAAAGGGTTTCACAGTTCAAAAAGACCAAAAAAATGTAGCATAGTTTTGTGTCATTAAAGAACGCTAAAAGGCTGAACGCGAGTAATTAGAAACCTATTTTGTATGTTTTGCGCGTTCTCTACCCCCTCTGATGTGCTACAAAATAAGTTGTGAGAATCTGTTAATGAAACCCCCTCAACGTGTATGCCAGTCTGTACTCTTACCATGGTGACGGTTTCCATTTCTGATTCAAAAAACTTCTACTTCATGACCTACTTCCACGTCATCCAACCCCCAGCTCACAAGATTGCTTTTGTCTGTGCCATACAAATTCCGGGATCAAAAACACAACCCCAAAAGTTGCTTAATCATGCAGACATACTTATACTTGCTTGGCCATGCTTTGACACCACCACTGTCTTACCATGAGTGTGTGCGTGTTTTGTGTACACGCAATTGAATCCCAGAAATAGAGCCGCGCCCTGTGGAGCTTACGTAAAGGCGGGCGAGTCGTGCTCGAATCCGAATTCATAGGCATAGCCGGCAAATGGGAAAAGTGGACTCCACCAGGTGTTGGCGCCATCTGGTAAAAACAAAAGCTGGGTTTGGTGTGTCGGGAAGGCTCGGCGTGACCCTTTCCGCACGTATATGCCCCAAAGTGCCGACCGCAGTGAAACCTTTTACCCATGCCTGTCACACTTGTATAATAAACTTTTACTGTCGGCATTTCTAACTTCACTCGGTGACGTATTTTGATATTTGGTTTACAAATCCAAGTTTTACTACCGCGCCAATTGTAACCGCAATCAATTCCACTTTCTATTGTATTGTGATTAACCAACCCATTTACCAAGCCCATTTCCATTAATACCCTCATGCTCAAAGTACATCTTAACCCAGCGTTTACAGCTGAATGACTTTATACCACCAATTTAGTGGCACACATTGTAAAATTGTAATTGATGAAGCCCCTGTAAAGCTGTCATTTGCCCATTTTGTGCTTTATGGTGTACTCTTGTTTAAACTAATGTTTACCACATAGACTCAAAATTGTCATACTATCATAAATGTGTCTCCGGGGCTCTGCTACATATTCACTTTAAACCTTACTGTTGTCATTTATGATCGGTTAGACAAGGCAGGCTTGTCACGCGGCGTTTTTAAAAAGGTTTTCCTGTTGCGTCGTCGTTTTGTCTTGAGAACGTGGAACTTACATTAAATATTCCGTGTGAAAAAGTGATATTTATCCGTAAAAAAATGAAATGGATACTTCGGGATTCGAACCTTGACTTTGGGATTGCGAAATTTGCGCTTTTTTACACTACTCTATTGTTGTAAACTCAAGATGGTTTCAGATACGCGTAATGTCTTGCCAAGACTACCCGTCTAAAAATTACGATTAATGAGTTTAATTATCATACGTAACATTACTCCTGCCATGCCTGATATAACTACGGAAACAGTCCTGAATTTGACGGACAATGCCGGCGGTGCCGAGCTGTTTGAAATGTGCATCGAAGTGATTACAGTGTTTTTCTGTGTGCTTCTGATGGTGATGCTGTTTCGATCGTATCCTTATCATGTTCATTTATGGGCTTTTGTTGTTGTGAGTTTCCTAACACTCTGTTAAACATGGTTTTGTTTTTATCAAAAACCGAAACTTTAGAATCTTGTAATGACAATAGCCACCTACACAATCCTCCGCTTCGCCATCATCGTCACATCCTTCTACAAAGTCAACCCTGGCGACGGTTTCAATTTCTGGGTCCACATCGCCCAGCATTCCGCCATGTATTCCGAAGCCTTCGCGATTCTAGCCATCGTCGTTGAACGTACTCTCGCCGCGAAATTCTCGAAAAAGTACGAAAAATCTCGTCAATTTGGTGTTTGTGCTTTCATTATTGCCCTTGCATGGGTACTACCAGCCATATTAACGATATGTAGTCTCTATTTTGGTGAGTTTACCAACCAACTTTTTTAAAATTACAACGGAGTTAATTTATTTCAGAGGTTCTACCGTACCCCGCTTTATTAGCAACGATTATTGCACTTTGTGTGACCTCTACAATCGTGAGTATAATACATTTCATTTCGTCATTTTTATTAAAATTTTGTTTTCCCTTTTCAGGTAATGGTTTTATTGAAAATACGCGTAAATAAACGCCGAAAAGAACGGCTTACACGATGGTCCAAAACCGCAGACATCACAAATAATGAGTTATCCAGACAGTATCAGGTATGAATTTACAAGCTATGGGAAAGTTGTTAAAAAATGCCGTCCGTGGTTGCGGAACATTTGGTTTGCGCTTTCTCAGTGCTATAAAACGAAATGTACGGCCGGGGCTAATCAATTTCGGTGACGTCAAAAGGGACTTTCATAAATTTTTATTTGATTACATTAATGCAACAGTAAAAGCTGCTGTTTGCTTTGTAGAAATGGTGGTAACGATGTTTGCAAAAGTTGATTATCTTTTTTACCAGCTTTGTGAATGGGCTAATTTGATGCAAATTGTGTTCCGTTTTTCTTCCATTTTGCTAATTTCGATTTAAATTTTCAGCTCAAGGAAAACATTAGATCTTCTAAATTTCTCTTGCCACTAATTTTAATTTTGACGACGACCAGTTTCATCGTCGTGACATTGCTGACACTGAAGGTGTGCGACACATTGTCATCGAAAATTTTTAATTTTATTTTTGCCCTAAGGGCGTTGGGATTGCCTATTTTTATTGCGAGGGTGAGTTGGACATTTTATGATGGAATTATGTTTGTAATGTTGAATTATGGTTCCAGGCACACTCCGTCTTCCGAAAACAACTCGTCCTTTTGCTGAATACAGCTTCAAATCTCGTTTCAAGCTCAGATGGCGAGGTCCCAGCTTCCAGGGCCGCGCGATCTGGCCAAGTTTACGCAGTTTCGCATGTAGCTTCGATGGAGATGCATTTTGCGAGTCTTCAAGACGCCTGGGAACACTATGACCCTCATCATTTACGACAGACACGGGCTCCGGTGACAAACTAAATATTACAGTATCCCATTTTAACACTTAACAATTGGAACCATTACGCGTGTAAAAAAATACATACACTCAGTGGCAACGCACATTAAATAGATTGTAACGGACTGAAAAAAGTGCCTTTTTTGTTATTTTTAGCATCTGTTAATGTTTTTTTTTTCTTTAAATAAACTTATTTATAATTTATGAAATCGTTGAATGTAGCGATTTTCGACAAATCAGAAGTTCCAGGAATAAAAAACCAATCTAAAAAAAATAAAACTTAACAAAATGAAGATGAGATGGTTTCTGAGCCTTTTGACTCGACTCCAAAGACAACCATGCCTCATATGGATGCGCCAAAAAACCGGTTTCCGGAAGGTGAAAGTGAAGAGGGTCTGGTGCTTCGGCCGCCGGCCCGTCGCTCCGAATATGGATGGAAGTCACCCGGCGTCAGCGGTGTAAACGCCCTTCAAGCGCGTTTTCAGAGGGCTAAACAACCGAAATGCGGACCGTTTTCAGCCTCGCAAGGCGCATTTTAATCGGTACTTTTGCGTTTTGCACGTGCAAATGCAGGTGGAACTGTTTTAGTTTCAATTTTGTAGGATTGAATCGAACTGAATTTGATTGAATCCGTTCAAATCATTGTTTTTATTGTCGTTTGGAACTTGTCATTGTTGCTTAGTGACACGGCCATCCCGTTACAAAACATCAAGTCAAGTCTGAATGTACAAAATGCTTTACGCGTTATCCATCTTTCCGCCGATTATCCATCCTTGCGCAAGGCAGGATCCATCCAGGCAGCCTAATCTCTGACAGTTCAGTCTTTCGGGTTTGGAATGTCGAAATGAAGGAAACGCCAGTGGCAATAACGCTCGCGCACGTGACACAGATTTGAGTGCATGCATACGCGTGTGCGCGTTTTGGAAAGTCGAAATAGTCATTCCTTTTTCAGTGTGACTCGTCTTCCAGAAACAACAACACAGTTGACATTGGTTCTGTTGTTCAATCGTTTTCAACGACTGCTGTTTGCCATTATTTTCGAGGTTTATTGGTTGTTCCAGGTGTGCCATTGGCGGAGAGGACATTGTCATGAGTTACAAGTGAGTTTTTTACAATGCATATCGCTTTAAATATTTTCATTTTTTTTTCAATTAAACGATTTTGCAATTTCAAAATGTCAAATTTTCCAATTTTGTTGCAATTTCCAAGAATTCCCAAAACTCAATCCCAAGCACACGCAAATAGCCTCCGTCACAAATTAAGTTTCACGCTACCTATACCATATGTCTACCACTTGCGTGTTTGTTTCCCTGCTTCTCCAAAATCCAAAATAGCACGTTTTGTATTTCTCTTTTTGAACTCAAAGACCTTTCGACACAACACAATTCCCTTTTTCAATTTTATTTATACAGTTCTTACGTCATTGGGTTTGCGTGTAAAAGTGTCAATCATAGAACGACCCACAAAGCTCACAGAGGGTTGTAAACTGTGCTTTTATCAGTACAGTATTCTTTTTAAAGCCGTTTTATTGTAGCCAAAGTCCCGAACGTCCAGTCTTGCTGTCATCGCGGGAGACTTATGAAATCTATGAAAAGCATTCCCGTCCAGTGACACAAACAGTGATTCCATCAGTTCCGGCCCATAATACGTCATATACGAGCCAATTGACTCAGCACTCTGCAGTGGCGCCTCCTCGAGGAGCTTCAAAGGTCGGACAGCCCTTCTGTGGCGGACCCTACGTGTTGCCACCGAAATCGAACTCTCCATCGGTCCATTTTGATGATAGCATCATAGAACAGCAACCAGTGAATGGATATTCAAAAGGATACAACAACAATGCATCAAATCAGAGCAACATTGAATTCGTCGAGCAAAGCCAGCCATTCCAAGGCTTTTTGACATCATTCAAGCGAGATGGCAAGTTTCCCATCGGCTGGATCGTCTGTATCAGCATCAGTGTGCCCATTTTTGTAATATTGGTCCTATTTATTGCTGTTTGGCTCCAGGAACTCGGCATTCTGTAAATTTAACTCCAAAACCAATTCCATGGCCAATTCTTGCCTACCCTAACCTACTGTAACTCGGTCTCGACGCCTTACGCTTATCACTTTCAAATTTTTCAAAGTTTAATGAATTTTATTTTAATACTTTTTGCAAAAAATACTCGTAGTACAGTTTTAAAGAAATGTGTTTGTGTTTTAAAATAAACGAAAAACAAAATATTCGAATTCGTTCGAAAAGACGCAATCGTCTTACTGTACATTGTTTGTTTTTGTGGGGTTAGATATGTCTGTGAAATAGATAATAAGTAAGGCTAGCTGTGATTGAAATGCGGCACCGGGGTTTTGTAATGGGTTGAAATCTATTCGGTTTTCGGGGCTTCAGTTTTGTCGTCGTCGCAAAGGGGTTTGACAGTTTCGAGGACCATGACTTCTTCGACGGCGTCATTGATTGGCTCCTCGGTAGTGTTGAAAGTGTCGGGGACGCCTTCAGTGGCACGATCGGAGTCGGAGATGAGGTCGGAGTCGTCTTCGGTGTCGGTGAGAGTCAGCTTTTCGGTTTCGATTGGCTGTTTTTTGGGGATGATGGATGAAGGGGTGGCTGATTCGCCGTCAATGAGGGGCTTGGTTTTGGTGGAATCGGCTTCGGCGGGTTTCGATTCACCAGATTCTGTCTCAGTTTCGGTTTCAACGTCGGAAACCGGGATTTCGAGCGGCTTATTGACGGCCTGTTCGGCATAGTCTTCGTAGACGTCGAGTGTTTCGGGCTGGATTTCGGAATCGGCGGGGGCGAGGGGCCTTTCTGAGAGGGAATCTTGTTTGATCATGTCGCGGAGCTGAAATGACATCATGAAAACTATCCTATAAGCAATTTAAGCAGAATCGACTTACATTATCAGAAAGCTGCCCAATCTTAATCGGCTCCCTGTCCTCCTCGTAATCCTCAAACTGCTTATCACCGCCCAACAGATACGACGGCACATTGCCCTTGGCGACATCATAATAATCGAACACTTTCGATGCGTATCTGCTCCCGGCAATATCCTTATCAATATATCTGCCTTCAATGACGACAGCGATGACACAAAACGCGACGAAAGCGGAGATGGTTGTCATTTTCAGATTCTGCGTTGGAAAACGATGAATTTCTGAAAAACGGCCAACTTTATAAACTTTTCTGTGACAATAGAGATTTCCGTGCACGTGGAATCGCCTCCGGGCCGATGGGAGAAAGCGTGAACACAAACACTTCAAAATTGACGGGTGCCGATTCACGCACAGTTTGGTTTCGCCTTCACAAAGACGTACAATTTGGAGTTGGAAAAGAGGCAACAATCGCGACAATGATACAGTGAAATGAGCCTGTTTTGATGCCCCAATTAAACAAAACACCCCAGGTAATGATGAATTTTGTTGTTTTCAAAGGCCAAAAAACAAAACAGTTTCGCTAAATTGGGTAATTTGACTTTTGACAAAAAACCGGATGAAACCAGACAGGTACACGCCCTGGAGCTATCTATTTACAAACAATCGCCATGCTATAATATAAGTATCGCATTTTCAGTTTCACAAAACCAAAGTTTGAGTTGCTTTTGTCATGGGCAGTGGCAGCGCGTCAAAATTGCGATGCTGCCAGCGAGGGCGACGATGATGACTGCCGTAACGACAGTCATCTCGGGCGTCGCCGGCTGGTATCGTCATAATCAAGGTCTTTCGGCGAGGAAAATTTTCGAAATTTTAGTACATTCGAAGAGGCCGAGGTGCAGTGGTGGTGAATTATGTGAAAAGAAGAGTAAATCTGTGTATTAAGAAGGCTGGTTGCAGTGATG
The DNA here is from genome assembly GCA_000341325.1 of Panagrellus redivivus. Taxonomy (NCBI): domain Eukaryota; kingdom Metazoa; phylum Nematoda; class Chromadorea; order Rhabditida; family Panagrolaimidae; genus Panagrellus; species Panagrellus redivivus. The sequence continues at coordinate 39,347 of KB455315.1, read as the reverse complement.
CGAGTTGATTGGCAACTTTTGGATGGGTTTTTAAGGGACAAAGTTGAAGGCGAAGTTGCGCGGGCAAGGGTCAAGTTGGTTGTTAATTCGGCGAATGATGGGTAAATTTAGTTTTTTGGAAGTTGAAAAACAGTGAGATGGAAGGGGTTTTTATGTTTTGGAAGTCGAAAGATGGTTGGAGCGAACTTTGTGGTGGTATAAGTTAAGTTAGAAACATGTAGGGGTCGGTAGTTAGGCGAAGTTGCAACCATCGAGCACGGTTCGGTGTAAACTGACAACACAATGGACGTGAACCCGTCAAAAAATCTAATATCGCCAGTTCAAGGCCTTTCCCGACATCAGAGGAGGTGGGTTTGGAACGACTGGAGTGTTGAGTCGTCTGACTAATCACCATGAATACATGGTGTGAATGGGCTTCGCTGGTGATGGCCTTGAATGCCTTCCGCAAAGCTGGGAGCCTGTGAGCCTATAAGCCGAAAGCTCAATCTGTTTCCGGACAAGGGCCATCGATACAGAGAATTAGAATGGGGATCGGATTGGATTGAGTGAGAATAGAGGGTACTGCGCGAGTAAAGAAGCAATACAGACACCGAGGCACCTGTGCGCGAACACCAACAGCTGTCGGAAGTGGGCTTTGTCAAGCGACCCCAAAGCTCATTTCAATCGGCGGAGGTCCCGTTGCCGCGGGATACCTCGCCCTACCAAAGTAAACTCAAACAATACCTAATGACTGCCAGCCCGTCTGTCTACAATGTCAAATACAGTCCGCAAACAAGCTAAACGTCAACCGTTTATATCCACCCTTAACAATAGGGTTGAACTTGACACGTGAATCCGCCCCCAAAACCTGTTCTTCGCAACATCATTCACTACACGTAATGATGTTGTCCTAATTAGGGACCGATTAACCTTAACAAAACCCATTCAAGGCAGGCCTAATGTATTATAAGAGTGCGTCTTTTTTACAGTTGTCCGTCAAAACGTCAAACACGACTGTACAAAAGCACTCCGAAACTTGAAACGTCAGCTGACCAGTTACGTCTAATCGCGCCATTAAGAAAAATGAAAATCGTTCAGAAGACATTTGAACACAGGAGAATGACATATAGCGCCCTCAAGGCGAAAACCTCAACGACCTCCTTTCCGTTTTCGATTTCTTTCAAACAAGAAACCCACCCTCATCGTATCTATAGACGCGAGTCCGCTGAGGAGGGCCCTCTTTTTACGGAACGATCAAAACAAACATGATGATCTAATTAAAGTGGTCAGAAAACGACCCCTTGCTTTGATTGAGGGATGGATGGCAAGGAACGATGGAACGGACACCTTGAAGCTAGCTTTTGTTGACTGGCTTTGTAAAGTCGTAGTGGACGTGGGCATCTGCAGATGCGGATGCAGATGCATTCAAAGGAGAAAAGAGTGGTTTGATGCGATTTTATATGTTTGTTTTTTGTTTCAAAAGGGGAGGAGGGCGGTTTGAAAAGTTTCGGTGACGTCAAAGGTTGGTTGGGACGATGGAAGGAGGTTTGATGAGTCATTAAGCAAGGAGGTGATGGACAAAGACAGGTGTGAGTTGTTGATCAAGTTGGACGGCTAGTTGTTTTTGGAGGTTAGTCATTCGTTTAAAAGAAACCGTAGCGATTGCAATCATGTTTGGAGCAAATTTTTTGATAACTATCGGTGTGCTTGACAAAGTGAAACTTTTTTAATATAAAAAACCGATTTGGATTGATAAATCAAAAAACTATTCATGTAAAAATAAACATGCCTCAAAAAGAAGTCAGAAAAGTCGTTGCAACAAACCGTCCATAGTGTAATATACAACTGGACTATGTCCTCACGTAGTCAATCACCACACCTTTTCCTGATCACGATCATTGCAACATTGCACCCCCAAATACACCTATTACAACCCCAAATGTACCGCTCTAACCATTTTTACCATCTAATGCAACGTGATCCAAATCAAAAACGAAAGAACACCCCAAAAACATTGACCGCACTCCCAACTTTCAATTTGTTACCCTTTTTTCGAACTTCTAAACCAAAACAACTAACAACATCAAAATAAATTGCATCTAGGCACTGTCTAACTTGATAGAATACAATACTAACCATCTTCAAAAAGCGATTATTGTACTTTGCGGTCTGTAAAAATGCCCACTGTCGCCTACATGTCAACAACTAAAAGTCACGAATAACCCTTTCCGGTAGTACTTTCATTACAGTCTGCCGTCCACCAGTTTCGACAAAGTTCAACCGCAACGTGAAATAAATTACGTAAAAATGGACCGCTATGATTCGAATTCTGCACGTAAGACACTCGAGTCCCGTCAGCGAACTCCAAAAGAGATGTTTGACAAAGTTTAGCGACAGATTTCTATCTGTACATTCGACGTTCAAGTTGAGGAGTCCGTAAATCCCCTCTGGCGGTTTGTTTGCATGCTTGTATCTTCCTCAAACAAAAGTTCACAGGTTAAGATGGGGTGCGGTTATTTATAATCGCAAACTACGAGCAAATAAGCGATCGTTTGGTTGTGTGGAGTTAATTTTTGCAAAATGAAACATTAAGGGGTTTCAATTTTTATAATTAATGAAATTAGTCACAATAAAGATTAGCAATTAATGTATCAGACGGCTTAAAGTAAGTGAATAATCACTTACGTGGAAAGTGTTTTGGTTTAGAGGGCTTTGGGGGCTATAATGATCTTATGAATAAGTTTTTTGTTACTTTACGTAATTGCTTTTTGCTGTTTTGTGTGGGTTTTGGTGGCATTGGGTTACTTAGATAGATTTTTATAAGTGGGTGTTTTGCTTGCTCTTTTTTGAAAATTTTGAAGTGAAAGTTCATTTTTATGACAAGTAAAGCATTTTCAGTTGTAGTAAAAGTTATGATGATCTGTTATGTCAGTCGATTTGGCATTAGTGTGTATTTATTGCATTCAGTGACAGTCGAGATGGCCGGAAACGCGTGTCCCAGAAACTCGTTCCTGACCTGTGACATCGCTGCCGCCGTGGGGTCGAATGGAGCGCTTATCCGGCTTTCGGGGGTTGAGTCGGATGTATCGTCACAGAGGTATAGGTAGAACCAAATAAATACATGCATACAAAAGGATGCGAATAACAGAGCCCTGCCTGGCTGGCAGCCCCCAGTTCCACAGCCGTAACGATCCGATGCATGTGATGATTGGTGGAATACAATTGGGATGTCTGTGAGCGCTTCTGCCTTCTATCTGAAGACAGGAGCCTTCCAGGTTGTGACTGGCCATGACAGGCATCTTCTCAGGTGGCTGTCTCATCCTCATTGTACCCTCAATTAGCCAATGTTCCTGAAACAGACACCTGATGACACCTCCTTTCATCGCATGTTAGCCATCTGTCCAACTTCTAAAGGATCATCGTGAAGACCTGCGGAGTGTTGTTTTGACAGCCCCAAGCAAACTATTCAAAGCCCATCCATCCCCCTCATCCCTAATGTCCGCGATATGTGATCGCTTTCGATTAGCTCATTCCAACTGCGACATATCCCCCATCCCCAGGCTGGCGCCATGCCAAATCAGCCATCGGAGTCCCACCAGGTGGTCCGATTACGAGTCACACGCCCCGTTCCGTGTTCCATCGCCGCCGGTGTTCATCATTATTCACCTTTCCCTCCTGTTCTCGGCGGTGTAAATGCCACTAACCGCCGAGGGAATTCGACGGACGTGTTTTTCCGGAACGTTTGATTTGTGTCTTCCCTCTGTCTTTAGTCTTTAGTCGTTTTCAGCGATTAAGACCCCCATCTTGGGGCGACTTCTGGCGTCTGAAGCGCAGCTGGCATAAACAAAACCCACCAAGTTCGTGCCAAATGACGAGAATCGGTTTGAAATGTTTACATTTCAACGAACATAAGGCTCTTTTCTATCAAAATATATGTTTAAGTAAAGGCTTCGTCACTCGCGAACCCGAAATTTTTATGTCTCAGTCACATCAGTCGGCGGTGGAGTCATAACCGATAGTGGTCATAACGATCGCTCTTCGATTCGACTTTCCCGCGGTTCTCGATTGCTTGATTTCAAGGATGGTGTGAGAAACGTATAGGTACTCTCGAGAGAAGGCTTCGAGAAGTGCATAGCGGACACGGTATACCGGTGTCGGCGCACTTGACTTTCATCTTCCAACTTTCTGAATGAGGGGGCATGATTGTTGTCGTTGTTAGCCTTAATTCGATTGACCTCACCCCTCAGGGGTACTTGAAACAACCGACAAAACACAGAAAAACAACGGTGAGTAAGACGAGGGGTCATTCGGCTTTCGACGGGGGGTCTTTGTTTGAACCCATTGAAGCAAAGTACCCCTTCCGCTCAACCTGGTAGTTTCGAGGACCTTCTGCGATGTCGGAAACATCAATATTTCGAAACATAAGTTCCAACTTTCTCCCCAAGAAGGTGTCAATGGCACCACCTAACGCCGATAAGCGCCATCCCGCGGCGTCCTAGGATACGGAATTCAGGCCCCCGCCTATGGCTGTGGTTGCGCGAAATATCTATCACGGCCGTCGGCCGGTTTGGTTTGTCTTCGCCTTGCTCGGAGCCTTGAACCGGTCACCTTTTTGCATTTGCTACCCACAGCAAAGCACTTCCTTCCTATATGTCTTCCATGGAGGTCTTAATCGAGTTTTTTGCTTCGAAATGGTCGTGGATATTTGGAATCCTACTTCAACTTGGATACGCGTTTTTAGTTTTTGAACCATCTTTCCGGGCTATTCAGCCTAAGGGCATGTTCCCGTTCCATTTGACCTCCTCTGCCGAATGGCGACACGCGTATTACGTAAAAAAACGTCTTCATTGTATTGTTGAAAAGTCTGGATTATCCGTATTTCTCGAATCGGGTCGAACGGGCACCCCATTTCCGATTCTGACTTTCACGAATTGGAGTGCCCTTGTATGTACTTCGTCAAAGTTAAGCATCGCCCCCGAAAAGCTAAGCCCTTAGCCCCCTTTTGTCGGAAATGTAATCCCCGTCTGTGCACCTCGGGTTATCCAGAATAGGATTTCCGACGACAGGTCACAGCGCCAACTGCGGCGATGCTTATCTCATATTCAAACGCCTTCACCTCTCCCCTGCCGAAATGCGTGGTGCCTCACGGCAGTCATCATCGCCTCCACTCTCACTCACTCAGAAGCGCTTATTCACGGAGGAAAGGACTTGAAACATCGCAAAGCCGCGACAATTTTATTGTTTTCCGCCGAGGGTGGAGGCATAGATTGAGGAGGGCGACACGACATGCCAGTCAATTGAAGGCTCGTTCCAGATTTCCGTCATCAGCCCCCGTCTTTTTCAAAGTTGAATACTACCTCGTCAAGATAGATGCATGCAAGATTTATAATATGTTGAATTCCAATAGAGCCCCAACTTATTATACTTTAATATTCACTTAAAAATGGACTGCAGCTTGCAATTTTGCAGCTTTACGTAAATAGCCTGAGGCTGTATGGCTTCGTCAAAAAACCCAAACGCAACCCACTTTGCTTAATCTCAGTCTCGTTCTTGCCGTTGACCTTGCGTCACCATGTGGTCTCGTGTTGTTCTGTTAAACCAACAGCGAAGACCGCCTGGGGGTCGGCAGCTTAGGCTCCGCCTACTTTTTTTGTCTATTGGAATCGCGGCGGCAGCGGTTGGTGACAAATGAATGGCCTGGTGTTGATGCTCGATGTGGATGCCCTTTGATAGTACTTTTTGCCGAATGTGGTTAAAAATACCGCAGTTTAACGCCCAAAATAATCGGAACTTCCTTCTAATCCCCCAAATTGACGTGTTTTTGTTTACTTATACCTGCCAATTGCCCTCTATTTGATCAACACTGTTTTAAATCTTCTTTTTTTTAAGTTTTCGACTATCAAACAAATTTGCCAGACTATTGGCGCATCTTTTCCAATTCCATCCCCCTCTCGAGTGCGCGATTTACCCTTCGGATTGCGGATCCATGTTTGTTTTGCAACAGTCATCCGTTGCATTGCATTTCTCGAGGGAAAAAAGTGTGATCTTCGCGACTTCATGAGTATCCGCGAGGGTGTTTGAGTTTTTGTAATGTGCTATTCATGCTGAAAGTGATCTTCTTTTCATAGGCTGTGGATTTGGTCCTCGGAACTGTTGCCAGTTGCCATAAAGTTGCAACATGCTGAAATATCAAGTTCGCGCGGCTTCGCGCACCTCCTTCGCCCCCTCGGCCGCTTCGACTTCGACTTCAACTTCACTGGCATCCACGGCATCTCCGAGCCAGCAACACCGAACTATTATTGCCATTCGCCCCGATGATGGCCCGGCTTCGATTCGCGCGTCCACGACTTCGTTGAGTTCGGCATCTGGAAGCAGTTTCGCGAGTACATCCTCGCCGAGACCGTGCTATTTTCGGTCGAATTCGCTGTCTTCGCTTTCATCGTTGGATAGTGCTGATTCGGCTGATTGGGTAAGTGCATTTTTTCGAAAGTTTGATTAACTCGGGGTTAATGGGATCAGAGAACAGTCTAGGATGATGTGATTTTGATTTTTGGGTGTAAATGTGTTTATGACAGTCCGTAATGGCGGTAAAATCCATCAATTACGGTCGTACGTGCCAATTTGGTTCCCCCGCCATCCCATATGGCTGATTTGACAGGGCTATTTTCTGCCAATAGGCTTTTCGGGGGCCACTAGGTGCGATAAAAGCTGCCAGGCCGTCATCTGGGCCAAGATGGATCACTTTCAAAGCGCGACTGACCAAACGGCTCACCCTTTCCGAGGTCATTTTTCACTTTTTTGCCGCTATCGGCGTCCATTTCATTTCCAATGGTCCCATCCGGCGGAAGTTGAAACCCAAAGTCCGCTTTTACCACTATGTACGAATTGCTAACCCGCGCACCGACACCGGAACTACCCAAAAAGCATTCCAAACCGAAGACCCCATTTTTTGTCAATAACCACATTCATTCAAAACTGTCAACCCATGGCCTTCTGGCGCCACTTCTTGACCCCAGAGAGACCGCCAATTCATTGTTTTCATGCCAGAGGACACACAAAAAAGACGTATTACACTGGCGGTGACGCCGTCCAACACCCTCTGGGTGCAATGTCTTTGTGAATTCATTCCAAAGATGATTGATGAACCTTACGATGGGACGAAAACTGTCACCAAAAAATATAGTCAAATAGGCACACGTTTTTTTAGTTTTTTTACATTCAATAAAAAGATTGGAAAATGTATAATGCCGGATTTGCGTCAGAAAACTATAAAAACGGCGCTACATTTATTAAAAAGGCTAAATATAGACAGATATGGGAACGGAAATTACAAAAAGCTTATGATTAATTTACAAAAAAATATTTATGAAAAAGTAAAGATAGAAATGGTGTTTACTTTCAGGGAAACTTGCGTGTATTCACAGGCAACATAAAAACAGAGACAGATTACAAAACAATCCGACTATCGACGCAGACGACTGTCAAGCAGGTTATTGAGCAGCTATTGGGCAAGTTCAGACTGACATGCAGGGATCCGAATTTGTATCAGCTTTGGATGGAAGTTACGACGCGAAGGAATGGGTCTGAGGTTAAGACATTGTTAGAATTGGGTAATTTTTTTACTTTTTTTTAAGTTTTGATTTTAATTTTGGTTGTTTAGATGCGACTTCCCGCCCTTTGGAGCTCTCTCGATGCCATCCAGCCGACTTATCGAGATTCATTTTGCATCAGGCTAATAATGGGGTTCTCATTCGAGTGCACGATAGTGATATTTGTCCGGAGGTGAGTGCTTTTCAAAGATTGAATTTGATCGAAAAGTGGAAATTGATAGCTTGCTTTATGTAAAATCGAATCGAATTCCCATTAAATCTGGATATCCATTCCCAAATAACACCCTTTCCAACAAATTGAGTCGCGCCTACCCGATGGGAAACCTGCTCCAACTTTTTATTGACCAAGTTACGCCGTGATCGTATCGTCCGTCGGTGGGGCCATTTCGAGTAGGCTGCAATCAATCCGCATCCACTTAGGTCCACTTGATTCGGGTGGAGGTGTGATTTGAGGGTACTCCAGGGTGTCTGGTGTTTAATACCTACCCTGAGGCTACGAAATTGTGATGCTAGCTTCACTTTCCAACTCATTAGAGGGGTTTGCAAAGTGATGCCCTGAGGGGATATCCGCCTTTTTGAAGTAGGATCCTTCATTTGTGTAATTGGAATTGGGACTCTGGAGTGTTGATCCAATTGCAATTGCGCAAGAACAACCACATGTTTTACGCGATGGAAGTTTTATTTGCGTAAGGTCTGGCTGAATGGGAATAGGCCTTCCGATTCAATGCGCAGTGCTCGTTTGACTGCTTCCGTCCGTTGAATGGACGAGTTTATCGAGGGAACGCCAATAATTCAGCCATGTAGGCCGAGGTGGAATGACCACCCGCAACAGATGGATCACATCCGGGAATCTGGTTGTTTTTCGACTTCAGCGGGACGGGATTACTGTAAAAAAGTGACCATTGACCAAAATTTTGACACTTTTTTACAAATTTCGAAGCCAAAAACAAACAAGGAACTTTCTCTCCCCCTGCAAAATGGCTTCAGAAACCCTAAACCTCCACACACGTCAGCAAAGCCTCGTTTTACGTTACCAAAATATAGAATTCAGCTTAAAAAAGCAACCCCATTGCACCTGTCATCGAAAGTGCACCTCTTTTACGACTTTTGACTACAACAAAAAGTCACTTCCGTTCGATAACTTCCTCGCCCACCCGCCCAATTCAAATTACATCACATCTGATCATTCCATTAACGCGGGCATTGCAATTCGAACTCGAATTCAAACAAACGAGGGGCCAAAAAAAACTAGAACAAAGACATTGTCCTCAGAAACCAGTCCATTTTGTATTACATGCCTACAATCCGACAGTTCCTGTCACCCTTGTCGACCTCGTAAAACAAGAAACCTACATACTAAAATGACAAAAAAAAACTTTCCATTGTTTCACCTTCACTTTTTTAGAGCAATTACAAGTCCCTGCTGGTCTCACCGCGCACGACGACGGCCCAAGTCGTTGGACTGCTGCTCCAGATGGCACGCCTGCCTCCGGCCCATTATCGGTTGATGATCGTCGATGACTTGGTCGAAGTTGAGATTCCAGATGGCTTCCCGGTGGCGCATTACTACCAGGGCCTCCGTCAGGGACAGAAGATTGTCGTTCGGAAGTGGCTCAGCTGAACGGTCATACAACTTGGAACACATTGGCATCACGATTCTAACAACCTGTCATCTGCATTCAAATTTAAGCATACAAGTATTCCCATCACACAATTTCCATGATCTGAGCACTTTTTGTTGTCACAAATCTAATTCACAAAAGTTTATACAGAGTGTTTTTACAAAGTTTATCACATTTGAGAGAGATTTTATTAAAAGTTTATTGATTTTTTGTTCATTTGTAGATAGTTAATGTTAAATATTGCTCAGATAGGTTATTATTTTTGTTTATTAATGAGTTCTTTGTAAAAGAAATGAAGTTTAATTCAAATTTTGACAGATCAGCTTATTTTTTGGGCTTTGTTTTTGCCGATTTTTCAGAAAGCAAAACCAACTCAACAAATTCGAAAATACTCTTACTCAGAAGCTCGGGATTCTCGATGGCGACAAATTCTCCGCCGGTTTTGGCTGTTTCAATTATTGAATCAACATATTTGTGGCGAAGGAAGTAGATCGGGACATTGTAGGGGGTCCGTGGTGTCGTCAGGACGCTGACGGGCCCAGAGATGGTGGCTTTTCGGAATGCGGCGGCTTTGGGGTCGGTTTGGGAAAAGTACAGCAGCCTGAGGGCATGGAGCGGCTTGTTGATGGCGCCATAGATGTAGGCTTCGGTCAAGAGTTCATCGAAAGTGTTGTGCGTTTGGAGATGGCCTTGATGGTGGTTCTGCCAGTCGGGCGAGTTGATGCCACGGGCCCAGCGGTCGAGGAGGAAGGACACAAGGCCGAAGGGTGAGGTGTTCAGAAGATGGCCTAAAATGGCACAAATATAGTTCAAATCGGCACAACTTTAACGGAAAATGCTTACCAAAAGTATCCGGCCGCTTGACAACATCAAAGGCCCTCGGAATTTCCAGCCCCTTCAAATCCTTGAAAGTGTCTCCAGGCCAGAGTTGAGCCAATTCCCATTTGGCACGATACACCAGGTCCGATTCGATTTCAATAAATGGATTCGCCAAATGCAAACCCTTAACAGCATTAGGCTTAAGCAACTTCAAAGCACTGGCAATCTCAGCCCCGAGGGCACCGCTACCATGAACAAAGTATTCAGAATGCTTCAGACGCTCCATCAAAGCAGCTAACATTCTTGCAGTTTGGACAGAACCCAAACCCGGCTTGACAGCGGCATCAGAGAACCCGAAACCAGGCAAAGATGGAACAATCACGTCAAACATGACAGTTTTGCCGTTTCCAGCACCGAATTCAAAGCCAAAACGGGCTGGGTTCGACAAAACTGGTAGAATCTTGTAAAAATCCCAGAAAGACGATCCGAATCCATGGATGAGCAAAAGTGGCACTTTTTGTTGGGATTTCTTTGGTGGGAATTCGTGGCGGAGGTAATGGATGAGCACGCCTTCGAGTTCTGTCCTGAAAAACACAAAAATCAATATTACAGTAACGAAAAAAGACAAACTTACTTAAAATGTTTAAAAGTATTCAAAAAATACTCATGCTGGGACCAATCAAACTCCGAAACAGTTTTATTCAGCGTCCAAAGGTAGGCCGCATCGAAACCATATTGGAAGTGAGTCTTTTCCAAAGATGGCACTGCTGTGGCGATTCCCTTGAATAGGCCCCTCTTGAAAGCGGCAATCCGGCCAGAATCTACGTTGATTTCATAATCAGTGATAGCCGGGTCATCGGAATGGGGCTCGCCCAGGCCGAAATAGTCATCTGAGTCGATTGATGGGGCCGGAATTTCAGGATAGTAGGAAAAAAGGAAGTAATGAACAGCCGCCAATGGCACAATTACGAGAATTGCAGCCTTGATCAGCATGGCTACCGACAATCTCGATGAAAATAGTGACCGAGTAGCGAGTAGGTCAACGGAAACGACAAAACCGACTGCTTACAAATACAAATCGATGTGCCGGACGGCCTACAAAGGTCTTTTTTGTTGACTCAAGCTCAGCGGAAAGAAGTCGGCTATAGGTAGGTGGCTCTTGACCGTCCACGCTAAGTTTTTTACTTACTCTACCTGCGCGGACTTTGCAAATAGGTCTTCGGTTTAGCTGATGTTGGTTTAGGCAAACATGATCATCTACCTCATCTTTTATGCCATTATCACAGTACAGTATACCAATTAGACCAAAACCACAGTAATCAGGCATCACTTTTAGCCATGGTATTGGTCGTCGGTGTAACAGTAGGCTTGTCCTTGGTTTTGGTTTCCTTATTTTTAGGTGTCGGAGCGGCATCACTGGCAGGGGGACCGGTAGCATCCATGGGAATTTCACTTCCGGCAAATTGTTCCGAAAAGACGAGTTGGGCCGTCGCCGGATCGACGACCATCTCGAGCGGGACGTTGACCCAGCAACTCATTTGAGCGCATCCGTTCAAGCTGATGAAGAAGTCATCGAGATTGGTGTCGACGGTGAAGGTCGGCGGCACTTCACAGGCAACTATTTTGATTGTGGGCAGTTTGCCGGTGCCATAGACTTCCTGAAATCGAATTTAGACTAAAGGTTGTAAGGGATTGGGTCGTATTGAACTTTTTAAACCAATATATCAGGTTTAAACTTTTCAAATTCCATTTTTTAAGCAAAAACTCACATGTCTCGCCAACAGTTTATGCAAAAACGAGAACGCAGCAGTCTTTTTCGGCATAATAAACCCGCTCAATGGCGACACGGTCAAATGCGGATACATCGGAAGCGTAATCTTGAAAGCCAGCTTTGAATCGGTATCATTTGTCAGCGTTGCGATTGATGGCGTCCCTGGATTGAGTTTCAGCATAACTGGATCGACAGTCAGCCACTTCCGATTCAGTGAATGCAGCCCTGCCATCAGCGTCTTTCCAGTGATGACTTCTGCCGTCGGTGGCGGGCCATCTATGCTTTGATCGACCAATTCGCCTTCATAGAGCGGGTCCATTACCTGATCGGCGGTGGTCGCTGGAGGCTCGGGCGTCGCGTCTTTCATTGTTCAACTTCACTCTACACCGAAAGTGGGGAAAATAAACTTTATTATAACTCTGTCATCCAAATAGTTTGGGATCCTGTATTCTATGGTATGGCTTAATATGCTAATTTTAGTATTATTGAAAGCGCTGGCGACGCTGGTAGTTGGATACGGTACGGTACTGTAGGCAGCGCCGGGGTACGGTAATTCGAATGGAGATATCAGGCATAGAGACCAAGTTGGAAGACTTTTGTGGCGAGGAATGTGTGAAGGATGAAAACGACGGGTTTGGGCGATCCGAGAAGGTCGACTTCTTGCTCGCCTGTGGGTGGGCCGAAGTCAATCCAGACAAACTTCTGGCCATCGTCGCCGGTCGCCCGAATGGACGAAAACGGATGACTCCAAATGACTTCTGCTGTGTCTTGGGAGTGGAGACTGATGCCGGCTTCAATGTTGATGACAAGGTCGCATTGGCGGTCGTTCCAGATGCAGGCTAAATGGCATACTGTAGCTTGTTTTCAATTCTAGGTTAGACGTTCAAACTCACGCGAACTAATCTGTCCGACTTCCTCACACGCTTCATACGTGCATTGGATGGTGGCCTTGACCCATGAAGCGAGATCTCGATGTGTTTCAAGCCGAAACAAATGTGACCGTATCCCCTGTTGAGTGCCGGTCCGCGTCGTGAAGGAAATCAAATCCGACAGGCCTGGAATCACCGGAAACGTTCTCGAAGTCGTATCAACAACACGGGTAGCAATCAGCGGCCTTGTAATTCTCGGATTCGCCCATTCTTGCTTGATCACCGGCACAGAATCGTAAAACAGCAAATCATTCGTCGTCAGTGCCACAAAAACAGGTCTCCACATCAAGACCCCGTCTTGGACGCCTTGTTCCGCGAGCCAGCCCATCCGTCGGACTTGGGGGTTCTGGCCAAGGATAAGATTAACCTGAGCAAGGGCCTGGATCATCAAACTGTCAGCAGCGGCGTGCACCGATTCAAACCACGCATCAGCTTCGACGGAATTCGTGCATCGAAGGGTCAAAACATATCTCCCAGACTGTGATCGCACTTCGAAGGTTCTGTTTTCAATGTCGTCGACTTCTAGGCTACTTCGAGTGACAAATGCTAACTTCAAGCCAAAACTTCGGGCTCCGTCAATGGCTTCTGGGCGGGTCCATTCATCGTCGTCCCAGAGCATTCGCTGGAGAGTGTCTTCACGGCGGAGGTGAGCGTCTTTCATGTATTGGACTGAAAATTAAATTTTCATAGCATTTTAATGACTTCTATTGATCTACAAATGCGTCTTTATTCAAGATATTGAAAATTAAAACTTTGAAATTTTTGAACAGTGCGTCACCATTTGCACATTTTGCTTTTGCGAGAAAACCGCGTTCAGTAAAAATTTGCGTGCAAATGACTCATATCTGCAAATGAAATGTGTGCAGATGGTATTCTAGCGTTCGTAAATTTGTGCGAATGTGCACAAACCCATTTAAAGATCATTTTTCCTATTTTCGTTTCTAAAAAGATAAATTCAAACCCATTTCCGCTCAAACTGACAGTAAGCCTCCGAAGATGATAACCCACTGCATCTGACACATTCTCATCGACTTTGCCCTCGCTTCCGGCACTTGTCTTCCCTCCAAACCCCCGAAAGCCATGAATTTCGTTAACATTGATGTAATGTGAGTAAACATGTCGGCAGTGGGTGCCATTTAGCAAAGCCTCGAGGCTAACCAATTCGCCGTGGGAGAGCAGGGTGCCCATTGTGGGAGCCAACAATGTTTTTTGGCCAAATTTGATGTTTTCGAGAATTGGAGTCAAAAAATAAAAGTACAAAACTTGCCTTGCAAATTGACGACTTTCCCGGCTCGCTTCAAAGCCCTAACGGCCTCATCGTGTCTCGAGTTGATGAGGGACTCGCCATTGACTGCGAGGATCACGTCGCCGACGAACAGGGCGCCGGTTCGATCGACTGCCATGCCGGGGAAGATCTTGCTGGAAGTGGCATGCCATCGGGCTAATTTGGAAGTAGGAGGCTTACCTGATCATGATAGGAGTGCCATTCTCAGTGCCACCGACAATACTGACCCCAAGACCGCCGCCATCTTCCTTGACAACGCGAACTGTTCGCTTTTTCGCGCGAAAGGTGTCATCCATGAATTGGTCATTGCACGGTGCCAACGTCAACGCGGTCTCATCCAGGCTGGCATCGAAGGTTTGCCAGGTGCCATCGACGAGGACCTCGAGGAAGCTGTTGCGGACATGCATCGCAATCCGCTCTAAGCCGACTGAATAACGGCAATGGAAAGGCTGGCTCTGGGCAAGCCGCCGCCGTCGCCGCCGTCGGCTGCTGCTGCTGCCACAAACATTGTGCGTTCCTCTTTCTCTTTTTTTGTGTTGCTGCTCGCCTCCTTTTCGCCCTGAGGCTGTCCCGTCAAGTGCGTCCGTGACAACCCAGCAGTGGGGCTCCGTCTGTTCGTGTCCGCGTCGTCGTTTTCGTCCCCTCGAGCGTTCACTTCTTCGATTTTATATAATTTTTGACCGAGACGAGACGAGACACACGCGTCATCGCACCCATCTGATCTATGGACGTAGCCGGGTTCCCGCACCAAGTCGGCGGCCATTTCGGCCTTCTCAAATGCGCCGGACATGTCCTCAAGCCTCTCAACAACCGAGAATTGGCCTTCTACAAGGCAATTGATGCCAGATTGGCCGGATTCACGGTGAAATACTGCGGCCGAATCCGGGTCAATCTGCGCGGATGCGATGACGGTCAATTGGCGCTATCCACGGATGCTGCCGTCGAATGCCACAATTTAGAGGCGCCATTGGCCCCTGGTTTGCCGGATGCCCACCAGCATGAGTCAGCTTCGAGTTCGACAGCCTCCTCCGAAGCGAGTTGTAGCGATGACGGCGCCGAACAGCCGCCAATGACCTTCAGAGTGAAAAAGGGCGGCAAAGTTGAAGCTGAAATGGCTGTCAACACATGGGCCGGGCAGTGCCAATCTAAAGTGAGTCTATTTCAACTTTTCTTTTATAAAATTGTGATTCCAGGTCGTTGAAAAACTCTACAAAGGCTACGATCGCTGGTTCATCATGCTCGAAGATGTCGTCAGCGGCTTCCGGAAGCCCTGTGTCATAGACCTCAAAATGGGCCAACGCCAATACGGTGATGATTCCAGTGCCCAGAAGAAGCTGTCCCAGACCCAGAAATGTCGAGCATCAACATCTGAAGAACTGGGGGTCCGAATGGTCGGGATGCAGCTGTATGATCGGACGACCAAGACCTACAGTTTCGTCAACAAGTACGAAGGCAGACGCATGGACAAGACCAAACTTCACGCCTCGCTCGAAACCTTCTTTGTCGCCGCCGGGATTCGCAGAACAAAACGCCTTCTAACCAAGCTACATGAGTTGCGAGTTGTTTTGGCAGCTGCGGAAAGCTTCCGGTAAGCCCTACAGTATCCATACCGTAACCCAGCCCCCAATTTTATATATTTTTTCAGCTTCTTCTCAAGCTCCCTCCTCATATCCTTCGACGGCGCCATCTCCGACCCCATTGAATCCGTCGAACCGGCCCCCATCGTCCCGGAAATCGACTCCGAGGACACCAACGACAGTACCCATAGCCACGACCAACCACGCGACAGTATCAGCGTCAAAATGATCGACTTTGCACATTCAACGTTCGATGGCTTCCTCGAGGACAAGCTGTATCCCGGTGCCGATGAGGGCTACCTGCTCGGAGTCGATTCGCTCATCGCTATTTTGGAGCAGATTCTGTCGACTTCGACGCTGTTTCACTGCGAAGCGACGTCGATGCCCGACCTCGGAATCAAGAAACAACGATCTTTGAAGCGACCGTACACGACTCCACCCTGTGAAGCCATTCCACCACCTCCTCCGGTTGTTCCCTCGTCTTTCTGAACCTGTAACAACATCTAGTCCTGCATGTCAATGAAAAAGTTTATTTTTACAAAAATTGCAAACAATTACGAATAAAAAGGGTTACATTGAGATCGTAACAAAACAACTTGCTTCGAAATACAGTGATACCAAGGACTCGAAAATGGAATTGAAAGTGAGAACAAAGTTTGTGTACAGATAAATTATTAATTACAAGGCAAACCAATACCATTCAGTCGAGAATCATGCTTTCAGCGACATCAACATCGGCTTTGGACGAAGAGGCACCGTTGATGCCATTAGGCTTTTCATCGACCTTGACAGCGGCATCTCGGGCCGTTTTCGCCGCCGCTTCATCATCCGGATCGACGAAGGCATACAGTGGCTCACCAAATGTGTTCGCGATGCGAGTGGCTTCACGGAACCCGGATATCATGGCACCATGGACGGTCGACGGCCATCGGGTGATCGTATGTTCGCCGCCAAAGAAGAGTCGGGGGATTCCGTTCTTGTCGGTGATGGGCTCGGCGAGGACGTCGTGGTCTTTGTCTGAAGCTTCTCACCCAGCGTATTTAAACCATCAAAACTTTTGACTTACCAGTAGCATCACAGCCAATGTAACTGTAGCAGCCGCGTGTGAACTTGTCTCGATGCCATTTGGTGATGACAAAATCGGTCGGATCCGCTGGACAATTCGGATACACGGTCCTCAAGAAGTTCATCATTCGACGCAGGGTGAGTTCATGGTAATTCGGAAGGTCTGGGAAGCCCGCGGCGACGCCCGATATCAACGCAATCAGGACAGGCTCATCAGGGACGGCAAACCATTGGAAGCATTCGCCCCGAGCTTCCTCCGTCTCGGCGGATCGCAGGAACACATGGTCATCCTTGTCCCAGAAGATCTCCTCAAAGAAGAACACGGCTTTGTTGAGACTGCCGAAGCCCATGCGATCGATGGCATTGCACTTCCAGGAGGGGAGCGGCGGCTGGAACTTGATGCGGCCATCGCTTTCCGTCGACTTGATGATGGACCATTTCAAGACGCCGAGTGGTACCGTGCAGAGGACGGCATCGGCCTGTTCGTAGAAGACGGTCGTGTCTGGACACTCGCCGGAGACGATGACGCCTTTTTCATTGACTTCGACGTTGGTCACTATGTGATTCCGGCGGAGAATCGGCTTCACGGGTTCTGTCAGCGCTTCAGTGACCTTGTAGTAGCCGCCACGAACCATCATGTGACTGCCTTCGATCTCCCATTCATCGTCGGCATCCCAGTGCTCGAGGGAAACCTTGTGCAGCGGACATCCATTGGCATATTCCATGTTGGCCTTGTGGAAGTTGAGGATGGTACGGTCTTCTTGGTTCACGTAGACTTGGCTGAAAAGGGGTACTTTCAAACTGCAAAGCTGACTTCAAAGAACTTACGGAGGCTGGATGTGGACCATCTCCTTGTACACGGCGCGATGTGTATCGATTTCCGTCAATCGATGATTGAACTTCTCCAGAGCGACCTTCAAATCATGTTTGTGGACTCGAAGCTCGACTAGTCTGCCGAGTTCTTCCACATTCGCGACCGAGTTGATGTCCATGTCGAAGAAGGACTCCTCCTTGTTGCGCATCGCTTCCTCGATGACTTCAACGAGGCGTTTGATCTCCTTCCCCAGGACGTAGCAGTCTTCAAGTAGTCTCTGTTGCCGCAAAGCCATGTCATGCATGCCGCTCCAGAACTTGGCTCTTCGTTTCTGCACTCGGAGCTCCATCTGACCCAGGACCAAGTCTATGGCCCTTCCGAGGGACAAGTTCTTCCCATTGACACTGTTGATTTTTAGCTCCTTCGAAATGTAAGCACAAGTATCCAGCAACAGATTGAACGCCGATTGAATGTGATTATCCTTGTCGGCACTGGTTTTGATGCCTTCATGGTTGTAGAGCGCCGCTTGAGCACCGTTTATCTGGACGAAGCGAATCGGCGATTGTTGAGCGATCGTCATGATGGGGTTCCCGACACAGCCCATCACTATCATGGCACCCAAATCGCCGGCACGGCGTGTATTTGTCGAAGATTTGTGGCTAGTATACGACATGACACGACCACCAGTCCGTGGCCGACCCTCCAGAAGCAGGACATCGAAGCCGAAAAACTTCAACTGCTGGGCTGCCATGAGGCCGGCGTAACCCGCTCCGATGACGATGATTCGACGATACGTGCTGAGGGTCTTGTGCACTGTGCAGTGGAAGATGCCATAGTTGATGTAGCAGTATCGCTCGAGGAAGGCATGGACGCGGGTGATGAGGCCGGGGTCACTGTTGAGCGGGCTTTTCAGCTGATCCTTGAAGGCGCCAACGGTGAGCTGCACCTGGGGCCCTAGATGCCACAATTGAAGACACTTGTTCCGCAGCAATAAATACAGATTCATCGAAGCCTTGCTCTTCGTGACATCAGGGAAGTGGACCAACTCCTCGGCAGCAAGCCGATCAAATGGTAGTCGAGATTGGGCTGCGGCACTGCGAAGGCTGAGATCGTCGTCTTCCCAGCTGAATATCTCGAGGCCATTGAACTCTGCGATGGACACATCTTCGACAATTTTGCTGTAGTTTGTCGCGTTTCCGCCACGCTTCCGGCGACCGCGCTTCGGACGTTCACGCTCGGAAAAGTTGGAATCGGAATCGCTGTTCGTTGACATTGGGATTCCTTAAACGACCAAATTTAGCTTCAAACCATGAAACTTTCACATAAAAGTATCGAACTGCAAAAAAACAGCATCAATCTCATCGCAAAAACCAAATTTCTGGACCTTTTTTTATATTATTATACGAAAAAATTACTCTGATACGCTCTCAACAAAAAACAACAAAAAGAAAACACCAAAAGACGCAAAGGTGACCCAGACCATTAAAAGCGAAGTTCCGACAAGACGGAATACAGGGAACAGACAAAGGCGAGCATTCTTGGCAGAACTTCGGGACCAAAAAACCGAGCAAAACAATCAGTAGTACTTGTCTTCGTAGTCGCCGTAATCGCCTTCGATCATGTCATCGTGATGCACGGCCTTCTTCTTTTGCTTCTGCTGCTTCTTCTGTTCGGCAGCCTTCTTTTGTTCTTGCTCCTTCTTGATGTACACATTCAAGTAGTCCTGGACAACCTTCTGGACCTCTTCAAGCTGGATCTTGCTCACTGAAATGGGATTTTTATATTCCGTAGTTTAAAATGTGATAAACTCACTGTTGGCGGTGGTTTCCTTGATGAGTGGCAAGGCAAAGGACATGTAGTTGACGTCTTTGCTGCGGGACTTGTAGAGCTGACCCATTTCATTGCCATAGTCCTCAAACTGCCTGCGGGTCTTGATTGTCTCAAACTTTTTGGAAGTATCGATGGGGGCAATGTCGAGCAGGGCCAGGGTAGCGTTGAAATCGGACTCCTTTTCGGCTTCAAGGCCTTCGAGTTCAGCTTGACGCTTGTCGTCCACCTTCGGCGCAGGGGTCTTGACCTTCTTGTCGAGGCCTAGATCGACAATCTTGGACTGAGCGCTGGCAGTCACGTCGAAATCGTCATCATCTGAAAGGAAAATTATATAAAAATGGGTTAAGGAAAGTAGTTTTGTGACTTACCCCAGTTATCCATAGCGAATCAATATAATAATTGACGAGAAGTAGCAGAAGTAATGAGATTTCCTGAAAAATGGAATCATGTGATATGGGTGAAAAAAACCACAATAAAGGCCGCTCGAAAAAACGAGTGATTCAAACAGATGGGGCTTTTCGTGACGGGAATATCGGAGCGCGCACGCGAGGAGTGAAGGAAAAAGGTGCATTTCAAGGAAATGCGTTGACTGAAACCGGAGCCAACAGGACAGGAATGAAACGGAAAGTCGGAATGACATCATTCTAAACAAAAGCAAAACCAGAGATAAAAATAGCAGATTGGTTTACGAAAAGCAGAAAAAGGAAAAGCATGGAGCACAGAAATCGCTAATAGTAGGTTATGACAAATCATAGCAACGCTAACCGCCTTTTATGAGGAAAAGGAGGGCGTTCGCAAGGTTTACAAGCTTACGAACGCCAAGCTAACGCGCAGCGATGGAGGGAAAGACGGGAAAGGGGCGCGGTATTGGTCGAATCATGGATGCTTCGGGCGCACAGGTTTCACAACACAATGCAAGCCGAATCAATCTCAATCGCCCGTACGACACGGCTAGGAAAGAATGCTGATAAGCGATAGAAACGATTACGAAAACGACATTGGGCAACGCGATTACGTAACATTGTAAAATGCGCGTTTTTTCAGAGAACATCCAAGGGTGAGACCGTTCATCGACATTTGCGGCTCTACAACCCCAAACATGGTAGGTTTACGACATCGCATCGATTGCAAACCGCGAGGGAGAGGTTACACATCAAAATGACAGAGGAATGGAAAGGAAAAGCGACAAAATAGGCCGAAAAACCAGCTACATCGAGATAGCCCGAGGCGCGACTGACGCTGACGAAGCGAAAGCGCTCAAGAAAGTTGCGGCTGTTGCGCGCGTTTTGCCAAGCGGTAGAAAACGCGCGTCCGGGCCACGAGAACCGCAATGCCGACGGCAACACTGTCCATTGCTTGCGCCATCGATGAATAATAAGCTTGATTGAGGCCAGTCATCGATCGCGTGACCTTTCCTACGTGTAGCTTAACCTTGCCTAACCCTTATCCCGGTGCTTTTTGGCTTGAAAATCGCGTTTGATGGCGATTGGCTCATGGCCCGATCCGCTATTTCACTTCATTCCGCGTGTCCCAATTTTCGACGCCGATACAGCCCTTATCAGTGAACATACTCATAGCCAAGACCCCGCTATCGATTTCCAATTGTCTTTTGCGACTTGTATGTTGACTTTGCGTGTTACAAGTACAAATTGCTTTTGTTTACGTTAATAAAATATATAAAAGCAACCTTTTAGTGGACAGCGCAGTTTCGGGTCCTCGTTGTCTGACTTATTTTCGATTAAAACTAAGTTCTGATTCAATTGATTCGTCACAATGGTGTCGCGCGAGGTGCGGGAGCGCACGATAAAGAATTTGCTGGCCCTGCGGCGGCATAAAGATGAAATTTACAAGCGAGCTTTGATGCTTGTCAATGAGAACGAGGTTTGTTGTTTTTGGCTTTTATTAGGTGGAATTTGTGATTCATTTGGGTCGATTTCAGCAAGTAATCAAAGCCGCTCTCCTCAGCAATGACGCCGTCGAAAAATCAGCCGCCATCTTCCTCGTCGTTGGCTTCTGTGCCGCTTCATCAGAAATGGCCTCGGGCGAAGAATCTGGAAAAACTAAATTCTACGCGGAAGGGCTCATAACTTCAGTCTCCAGCGGTGATAAAGATTCGATGAAGCTGGCATCACGAGCTTTGTTTTATCTCATTCAGGTTGGATTTTCAACACTTTTTGACAAATTTTAACCAAATGACCCCTTTCCAGACCTCAAAAAGCTACGCCGTCGAAGTCGCCGACATGACCATCCGCAAATGCGACGAATACATAGAAAAGGCTACTACCGAGCTCCAGAGGATATGCGTCTTGATCCTGCTCCACGATTTTGCCCTCTTCACACCACAATATTTCATCCGTAAAGCTGATCGCTACTTTGATTACATTTTCAAGTCACTTCGCGACTTCAGGGTTTGCTTTTATTGTTTTTGTGTAAAAAATGTTTATGTAAAGGAATTTCAGAGTTGCCGTCAATTTGCAACCGAATCTTTGCACGCAGCTTTGACTGTGATCTCGCAACGTGAAAACAGGTCCAAAAGTGCGTGGTTCAACAATTGCATGGATTTGGCCAAAGAGATTCGAAAAGACGACATAAACCAGGCGGCATTGCTGACTTTGAATGAGCTGCTTCGAGTCGGTCTGGCTGAAGCCGAATACGTCAGATTGGGCATGACTGCGGATCAGTATGCCGTGGTTTCGAAGACGAAGAGCATTGCGACGGCGAATCCGGTCCAATGGCTGATGGAGGACATTGAGCCGCCGGTGGTGGAGTCGCAGACGGCGCAGAGTATGATTGTTAGCCGGTTTTCGGAGGTTGGTTTTCATTTAAGCCCGTTTAAGCCTGTCAAATTAAAACTTTACAGGTCCTCAATGTCGTCAACTACGCCAAAAACGCTCGAAACAGCCGTCTCCAGCCAATATTACTCGAAATCTACCCCCGTCTTTTCGCCTATGATGTTCTAATCGGCAACAAGAGGAACATCGACGAACCCGCTATCGTCAAATTCAACATAAACGAATTTATTCAACCATTGATTGCCAATGGCGCCAAATACACCCCGATGCTTCAATGTTTCGGTCTAATCTGCCTCCATCAACCCGTAATCACTCAAGATCGTGTCCAAGCTGTCATGGACATCATTGTCAAACACATCCACAGTCTGAAACCAGCGTAAGTTGTTGAAACAAGGATTTGAAACGAGATTGTTACCCCAGCCGTTTAAGGAAAAACGGAATCCGCGAAAACGACCTCGCCGTCTTCCGAGCCCTGTCCCTGATCATCCGAGCCCATCCCAAGCTGACCGAACAACGCGTCAAAGACTTACTAAACCAATTGTTTGCCATTGGCTTTGTGGAGAATGCTGTCATTGACGTTTTCCACGACGTCGTCAAGTTTCAACCCGATTTGACGATGCATGTCCATAACGGCCTCCTGGATCTCCTGTACACGACGCTGATGGGCCAGAAGCGACCGAGTCCATTGGCACCTCCACAGGCGCCGGCTGAACCGCCAAATGGCATCCTTGTCGTCAAGAAAGAAGATGTGCCGGCGGTCTGTTTGGCGTTGAAGGTTTTGGGCGGATTCGACTTCCAAAGGCATGCTTTGAGGATGTTTATTCGGTATTTGGCACATGTGAGTCCTATTTCACTGTGTTTTAGCTTGGTTAAATTCGACTTTTCAGGGCTACCTCCACTGTGACCAAGTCGAAGTCCGTCTCACGGCAGTCGAATGCTGTGCCCACATCATCCGGCCTTTCGTCAGGTCGTACAACATCGTCGAACAAAAGCAGAAGGCCGAAGTCTTCCAACTGATCCGAAACATTCTCGACGGTTTGATATCCCTGGCTGTCGTCGATCGCGAAGTCGAAGTCCGTCTGCGTGTGCTGAATTCGTTCGCCTCCGAGGATGACGATTTCAAGATGCATCTGGCCCAGCAGGATGTGCTGCAAACATTGTTCATGACCGTCTACGATGAGAATCCGCAGATTCAAGAGGCCACTGTCGGTCTTCTCGGTGGCCTGGCCGAGCTGAATCCGGCACATGTGTACCCAAAACTCCGGCTCCTCATCCATGAGACCATCGGCCAGCTGGCAAACAGCAAGATAAGCCATCTCGAGGAACAATCCGCCAAATGTATTGCCGTCCTGGCTGAACGGTCTCCAGACTTCGTCATGCCGTACATGGATTCCATCCTGCGAGCTTTGAAGCCCCATCTGACCTACGAACGTCGAACTGTCGGTGTCACCGTACACGTGTTGAATGCGCTGAGCCATCTCGCTTGTCTTGGTGGCGTCGACATCACGAATCATCTCCACGATCTTTTCAAGCCACTACTCCAACATCTTCAAGATTCATCGAGTCTGTCCAGACGCGAAGCATCGCTCCGAGCCCTCGGTGGTCTCTGTCAATCGACCGCTTTCGTCGTGGACGTCTATCGCATGTATCCAGACGTGCTCGAAATCCTCTTGAAGCTCCTGAAAACTGAATTGAACGTGAACATGCGGCGATTGATCATGAAAACACTCGGAATCACTGGGGCCATCGACCCGTACACCTACAAAGTCTACATTGGAACCGTGTTTTCGACGTCGTCCAAGTCACTAGCCGTGTCCCTGCCGACGGAGAAGGAATCCGATGACCCGCGACACGACATCATATTGTGGATCAACTATGAAAAGTGCACGCTGGAACAGTTCTATCCGGCTATCACGATTGCCACGCTCCTTCAAATGATGCACGATGACTCATTGACGCTGCTTCACAAGAACATCGTGTTCGCATTGGCACAGATTCTTCAAGATCTGCATCAAACCCTGCACGATGACGCCCAGGAGTACGTCAAATTCGTCCATCAAGTCCTACCAAAGTTCATATCTTTGGCGAAGGCATCCAGCCAGGAATTCCGCAAGTTCTACATGAATCAATTCGTTGAATTGGCTCCGTTGTTTGGCGCCCACATGAAACAATACATGGATGACATTCTGGCGTTGATATCGGTTCGTTTTTTTATTGTTTTTGGCTTTTTATGATAGAAGACCGTTTCAGTCAACCTGGGAATCCCATCATGAACTCAAGGGCACCGTCATCGACCTGCTTGCCCAAATCGGAAAGGCCCTTGAATGCGACTTTTCGCCCTACGTCGTCAATTTGTGTCCGTACCTGTTGGCTGTCGTCCAGATGGACATGTCTCGCGACAAGGCCATCACAAAGCAAGCACTCAGATGCGTGATTGCGATCAACCCATGTCTGGACCCCCATCTCAACTTGATTCTGCCACCGATCATCTACGTCGTCGACAATGCTGAGAATTCGATCCCCGAAGAAGTGCGGAAACTGGCCCTTGAATCGCTGGTCACAATCTTGGGATCGCATTCTGTCGGTGAAAGGGCACCGGTCATCATGCAAATGTGGCTGCGGAACATCCAGAACGTCAACCTCCACCAACTGCTGATGAAGATTCTGGCCATGATCGCCCAACAAATGTGGTCCCAATTCGTCGTCTACTGTGACACTGTTCGGGCCCAATTGCACCGATATCGCGTCCATGATGTCTACATTGTCGAATACTACATCAATTTGAACTCTATTAACTCGATTAAGGGCGTCGAAGTCCTGCAGCTGATCGAATCTCCGAAAGCGAGGGATGCCATCCGTGAAGTTGACGCCACCCGAAAGCGCCACTACAGCCGTGGCAACAGGTCCGAGAACAGCGACGCCCGAGCCTACCGAACGATGACCGAAGTCATGCAAGAAGGCCGCAGCAAGATGCTTGTCAGACAGGTGCCAGCCGCCTCGAGACCGCCACCAAGTGAAGTCAAGTTGTCCCATCTCCCGCATGCGATGAATCCGCCGGCTGAAAATGCCCTCCGCGAAGACTGGATCCAGTGGATAGACAATGTTCGTCTTGAATGCATGTTCCGAAGCCCCGCAAAGTCGCTCTTCTTCTGCTACAACTTGGCCCTTGATCATCCGCCACTGTCGAAGGAGCTCTTTCACGCGACCTTCATGTCGATCTGGACGCATTTGACCCAGGAAAGCCAGAACGAGCTTGCCAGAAAATTGAACATGGTTTTGACTACGTGCCCGTACAGTGAGCCCATACAGGCGATTCTGAATCTCGCTGAATTCATGGACCACTCCGAAAAAGGACCTCTGACTGTGACTTGCGATGTTTTGAGCGACAGTGCCGCGAAAGTGCAGGCCTATGCGAAGGCGCTGCGATACAAGGAACTCGAATTGTGGAGCCGAAGCGTCAATGGCATAGATTTCGACCTAGTTCCGACTCGTGCCAGTCTGCTGGATTGCGAACAGATCATATCTTACGCGAAGAAGCTCAATCTCGAAGAACTCGCTCTCGGCATGTTCAAGATAGTCCAGCGAACGAAGGAGAACAAGGATAGCAAAGGGGCTGGACGCTGGTATGAAAAGCTGGGTCAATGGCGACCTGCCTTGGATGCCTACAAGATTGAAGTTGCTGAGAACCCGAAGCAGGAACTCGATCGGACGCTCCGGATAATGCGATGCCATGAACAGCTCGGAGAGTGGAGAGAGCTGAACGATCTCGGCTATGAGTACATCCACAAATTCCCTGATTACGGCACAGATCGCGATGCCATCGTTCGCAAGGATAAGATTCTCCAAATCGCAGCTCGAGGCGCCTGGGCCATTGGCGATTATGCTCGGATGGCAGAACTCACAAATCGAATCAACGAAAACACGGTTGAAGGCTCCTTTTTGAGGGCTGTCGTCAGTGTCCAGGAACGCAAGCATCGCAGTGCCCAGCTCTACATCAACAAAGTCCGTGAAATCTATGATAGCGAGCTGACTGCCATGGCAGCCGAATCCTACGAACGTGCCTATGGGGCTATGATGATGTCACAACATTTGACGGAGCTGGAAGAGTGCATCGAGTACCAGTTGTATCCGACTCGCCGAACCAAGATTGTCGTCCTATGGAGCCGTCGACTTCAAGGAATCGCCCAAGATCCTGAACATTGGCATAAGACACTCATCGTCCGACAGCTGGTCTTATCCCAGAACGAGCTCCGACCAATGTGGATCAAGTTTGCGGGGCTTTGCCGAAAGCGTGGCCAACCGGAAATAGCGAAACGCGTCGTCGGAAAGCTGTTGGGAGTGCGGGAAGACGAGAATCTGGCCAATATCGCGATGCCGTCCGTAACACCGACGTTGGCGCTAGCTTTTTGCAAGCTATTGTGGCACGACAAGGAACAGGATTTGAAGCATAAGGCTGTTGAGTGAGTCATTTGGCGAAGTTTTGTTTACAGGTTTAATGATGGATGTTTCAGCAACCTCGAAAGGCTCGCCAAAGACCTCGAAGAACGCTACCGAGCGATCCGTCATCCAGCCCAAGGCGCTCTCCTGACGAAAGTCATGTCAAAGTGCTACCTCAAACTGGCTGATTGGACCAAATCCCTCTCAAAAACGGAGCACGTCGTCACCGTCAGCGCGAGTTCGAGCCCATCGGTACCATCAAGACATCCATCGGCTTCTTCTCGCGTCCACACGCCCCCAGTAGCTGCCATCGAACGGATTCGCCACGATGAACCGACCGAAAACATTGTCGCTTTCTACACCCGTGCTGCTGAGATGAATCCAAAGTGGCACAAGGCGTGGCAGCGATTGGCTATCCTGTACTACAATTTGGTCATGAATCATGTGACGGTGCTCCCAGAAGAGGAAGCGCCAGCCCCTGTTGCCGGCCCATCTAACATGATTGATGGCGCGTTTGTTGGAGGCGCCAATGACTATAGCCAAGATCCGTTGCCGCCATTGCTTCTCGACGATGACGAGGCCGACAATAACCCGCCGCAACTCTTCTCCGTGCAATCCCCGGAACAGGAAACACTTCCAATTGGCGAAGGCGCCTTCACCAGCTCGGCTTACATGGACACGGAATCCGCGAGAAGGCTCCCTGTCGCAGATAATGATGCACTGAAGCAGCTGCCGACGCAATTGTTCGAGTACGCCATGAGAGCGGTTCAATGCCATTTTGAAGCGCTGGTCCATTCCTCGGGATCTCGCATGGAGGACACGCTACGTTTGCTGATGTTGTGGATTCAATATGGTGAACACATCGGTGTGTTGAACACGATCAAAGGCAATTTGCGCCGTGTTTCGCTGGAAATCTGGCTCGAAGTCGCGCCGCAGTTGATAGCCAGACTCGATTTGACGAATGAAGTAGGTCATTTGGTCAAGCTGTTGATGATTGACGTCGCGAAGGCCCACCCCCATGGTCTCGTCTACCCTCTGATTGCTGCCACGAAAGCGAAGAACAGCGTCCGAAACCAGGCTGCCAGGGACATTCTGATGGCCGTCCGC
>KB455313.1:226739-241795 GCA_000341325.1 Panagrellus redivivus | reverse complement strand
GTGGTCTACTCGATCAGAAGGGCTATGCCATCGGCCTCCAAAAAGGGTCCCCCTATCGCGAGCTCATTTCGACTGCCATTTTACACCTGCAAGAAACGACAGTCCTCACAGAGCTCAAAGACAAATGGTGGAAGCAACAACTTGGAGGTGGAGCTTGTCAAAATGCCAAAAATGCCCAAGGCGAATACGGCACACGGAGTGTTGGCGGCATTTTTATCATTTTGGTAACAACAGCTTTCAAAAAACACCTTCAAACTGAAGTTTCAGATCGCTGGGCTCGTAATATCGGTTACCTACAGCTTTGTCGAGCTTATTTGGCACGCTAACAAGGTGGCAAAAGATAAATCAGTGTGTTTTATCAATAGAATCGAGGATTTTGAAAAGTTGAACTGATTTCAGAGTGACTTGACGACGGAACTGTCCCGACGTGTCCTATAAGTTTGTGAGAAAGCCAAAACAGCAATGAAAGTTTTATAAAGTCAACCAAAGTGGAAATCAATACAAATTAGAAATTCAAAAGGTAAAACTAACTTTTCTGGCTAGTTATGTACAAACATCGGAAATGGGACTCGTATTTGGGGATGGAAAAAGGCAACTTTACTGCCGCCAAGCCGGTGGATAGTACGGAAAGACCATGATGGCATCGGATGGCGGTGGCAGCGGATGGAATGGCGATTCGACTTTGACCATGCTCAGATCGACCTGCTTGGTTCGAAGTTTCTTGGCGATGCCATCGACGCCGGCGGCTTTGCGTTTGCGAGGTGGAGGGGATGGGTCTGTGGAGCTGGAAAAACGGAAATTAGGCATGGAACAATGCTTCAAAAGAAACATACTCGACGGGGAACTTGATCTTCTGATTGTGCATCTGATCCGACATGGCTTGGATCCACTTCAACGAGACGGCCTGATACCCGTAGCAGCGCTTGTCCGGCTGCGAATAGACGACGACGAGGTTGCGTCGGGTCACGTGATCCCGCAGCATTTTCTTGATTTCCTTCGAGTTCGCGGAGGAGCCATGGAATTTGGCCCATAGGCGAGCGAGGACGACACGGTTTCGAATCTGCAACAGTGATATGGATATATAAAGACTAGTTTGAAACGACAAAACGCGTGAAACAAAACTAAACGAACCGTAAATTTATAACTGGCGCGTTCATCCCATGAAATCACCTCCGCATAGGCAGCATCCTCACAGAGCAGCGTCAGAAAGTGGCAGAATGGCTGGAGCATCGTGGCTACGCGATTCGATGGCGCATCGCAGAGGAAAAACGTGAAATTGATGGATTCGAAGCGCAGATGCGACACGAACGCAGCCAGCGATTTGCAATTGCAATGTGTTTTTCGCAGGTTGCGTGCACTATTCTCTTGGCAATATGTGACCAACGCACACCGCCTGAGGCTGTTTTGATTTTCGGTTTCTGTTTTCCAAATCGCAATTCCCAAAGTTAACACCATTCAACAGTTTAT
The DNA here is from genome assembly GCA_000341325.1 of Panagrellus redivivus. NCBI lineage: Eukaryota > Metazoa > Nematoda > Chromadorea > Rhabditida > Panagrolaimidae > Panagrellus > Panagrellus redivivus. Next base: position 240,328 of record KB455313.1, on the reverse strand, counting down.
ATTACAGTTACTGATTAGCACAATAGACGGACTAGGTTAAACCCGACATAAACAAAACCGATAAAAACAATAATAACTTAAAGGGCATTTGATATCAGGAAGCGGCACAACCATGCAAACAAGGCAATCGGCAAAGATACGGTTATTAAATTTACAAAGTTCAAAGTTAATAAATACACAAACAAGTTACGCAAATTCGTGGAGACAAGAAATGGCGCGGATCGTGGATAAGCGCACTTTGGAGGACGGATCTCGGAGCAGTGCCACCAGACTCGTGAAAATGAGCTCCTTGCTAAGAGTGCCACGAAGTGCTGGCGACAAGGGTTCGAGCAAGAATCCGGTGAAGAGGGCAGCATTGGAACGGATATCGGCAAATTGTGACTTGTAATAATTGGAGCAGCCCAAGGCGTAGGCATTTAAACGATCCGGATACGATACAGCAAGGATCTGGCCGACATCCTTCAAAAAGTTCGGATAGGCAGAGGGCGGCTTTCCATCGAAGAGGGTGTCATCGACGAGGGTGGAGAAGGTGTCGAGGGAGAGCAAGGGTGCTGTTTGGATGAGGACTTTGGCGCAGTTCTGCAAATTTGGCATGAAAAGCTTTCAAAAACTTGAATGGAGTCAACAAACCTGGCTGACTTCAGAATCCTTGTCATTCAAATGCAGCAGAATCGAAACAATGTTCTCATGGATGCTCTGCTTGAATTCGGACGCTTCACCGACAATGCTTCCGAGTTGGCCGTAGAGACGGAAGGCGACGGCACGCAATGCGGCACTTTCCTTTTCGAAACATGGTCGAAGCTTCAAAAGTAGGCTTGAAAGGCGTTCCGCGACGAAATCGACGTCCACAACGGCGACTACCGAGTCTAGGGCGTAGATGGATTCCGATGCAATTTCATCCTTCCGATCATAGGCGTCATCAAGACCATTCAACCCGGCTTCGAAGGCGATGCGGGCATACTTCTGGGCAATGGCTTCACCATTTGAGGCCGATTTTGCCAGCTTGCCGATGGCAGTATACGCGCGTATTGTCAGCTTTCGAACGAGCAAACTCTTGTCCATTATGAGTTGCTTCAGTTCCGCTACAATCGAATCGAGAAGAGCGTCATCAAACTCGCCGGATTCAGCCTTCGGGCAGCGGGTAATAAGCGAAGACAAAAGGGCAGCATTGGCGATACGGTAGAATTCACAGGTGTGAGCATGGCCACCGAAACTGGCTTCAATCCAGGCACGCATATGGGCGGGATAGAATTCGCAGAGGGCGTTGGTCATGACGAAGATCTGAAATCGACATTTCAATGTGCTACTGAAAAGCTGATAAAAGACAACTCACGGCATCAATGTAATCGTCAAGCTTCGTCAAATGCGTCCAAGCTCGCTCATGATTCATCGCTTCAATGACATTCTCTGCGTGAAGTCGCTCCAGTAGTGTTCGAAGCGTTTCCGTGACCAGTGCCGCCGGCGACGCCGAAACACGCTTCAACTCGGCCGTGATAATGGTGCATTCTTTCCTTTTCGGTTTTCCTGAAACAAACCCCCAATAAGTCTCCCTCGAATCCAAAAAACTAACCAGTCTCACCATTAGTCAACGTAGCTGCCTGAACGGGCGCAACTGGCACGGCTCCCGGATACTGTGCTTCCATGACAGCCACCAAATTGTGCAGCAAAAGGGCCAACAGCTTCGGTGTTCGCGAAATAATGACTTCATCAGGCTCGCCGAACTTGATCATCTCCGCCAAGGCTGCCATTTGTCCGACAAGGGCCGGATTCACGAGCTTGACGACGCAGCCACCGGAGAGGTCGACAATTTCAAAGTGACCGGTGCCTTCATCAGCGACACAGACAGGCACTTCAAGAACTTGGTCGGCGGGGCTGAATTGACTGTGTTGGGCGACCAACATCTTCCAGGCATCCGCGACGGAGTTGCTGTGTGGCACGGCCTGGCGGAGGAGCACTTCGACAACGATCTGCAGCTGATGATCGGCGAAGAATGTCAGGGCATTCAAGAGATCCGTGTAGGTTTGGATCACCGGATGGACTGTTGGCAAGTTCTCCAGGATCGTGGCAACAATAATCTCGGCTTCTTCGTGCAACAGCTGACCGCGATCGTGTAGAATGACGCTCAAAAGCTGGGCCGCCGCGGAGGATACATTGTTCTGTTTGTCGTTGAGCATTTTGAACAAGGCCGAGAGATACGTTTGAAGTTGGGACTGCGGCAAATGGCTTTCAATCTCCTTCGCCAATGCAGCAATGGCAGCGCGACCTTTCATTGAATCCAACTTTCCATCGAAGGCGAGGTAGGATTCACGGAAGTTGTTCAAATCAAACAATGCCGGCTCATCGCTGAGATCGAGATCATGTCCGGAATTCGTCATTTGGCCCTTGTGAAGGAAGCTCAATTGAAACGACAGCCAAACAGCGTGGATCGCAGATTGCCGGACTGCGTGCAGCGAATCGACGATCCTCGGCGAAAGTCTCGCCAACAGCATGCTCAACGGCGAGAAGTCAGACGCGTGTCCAATCGTGTAATCCGTCGCATTCTTGAAGTACAGCTTCAAAACAAGCACAGTGACTTCGATCGATCGAAGGCGCTCGTAATCAAAGTTGGACCCGAAATATGGCGAGAAAATCTTCAACATTTGGCAGACCGTCTCGACGACAGGGCGCTTCACAACCATCTGCGCGATCGCTTGGCGGTATTCATTGACCGTGGCATCCATTGTCGTCGACGTTTCGTCATCGTTGATCGTTTTCAGGCCCGGCTTTTCTCGGCAAATCGTCAAAACGAACTTGCTGAGGACGCTGGCAAGATCCCAGAGCTCGTTATCACTCAATGGCGGCTCCAATCGGACGAGCGACGTCGAAGCACGGCACGCCAACAGTCGGACCCATGTGGACAGCATCTCGGGATTCTCTTGATTGACGTATTCCTTCACATAGCTCAACATCTCATAACGAGCTTCCAGCTTGTAGTCACTGGTCAGACGCTCCACAGCCTGGGCTATCATGTGGATCGTTTCGAGATGGGCCTCACGGACGACGACGTCATTCTTGCTTTCAATCATGTATTGCCTCAAAAACGGCAGGACGGTTTGATCCAGGCGTTGGGGGAGGAAATCCGTCGGGCAGATAGTCACCAGGAAGCCATAGGATAGGACGACAGTGGCCCGAAGGAAGATGGCACCGGCATCAGTGCCACGATGATAGGCGTCTTTGATGAAGCCAAGCAGCCCAGAGGATCCGCGCTTCGAATGCTCCCATTTTGTCACATTCTCAAGCTCTGTCAACATCAAGGCAGTGTGTTGTCGGGCACATTGGCCAACGGCACTAGCCATACCTCTCCGTTCGACGGCACTGGAGTGGTTTATCGTCCGGAAGGCGAGGACAATGTGGTCTTTGACGAACTTTTCATCGGTCAATCGCGCCAGTGTGAATCCGAGACACGTCGCGAGGAATGCCTTATCATGGGGCGCATTGGTGTACAGACTGAGCTGCTTTCCTTGGGCAGATGCCAGGGCTTCCAGCCATTCCTTCGAGGCAGATATCGATGTCAGCTCTTTCAATAAACCAAGGACAGAAGCCTGGAATCGCTCGACTTTCGCTTTCTTCACGTCATGCGGCGATGGAGGCTCCGGGGATGTCATTCGTCGAGCCGAAGACCGAACTGGCGATAACGCTTCGACAGGGGTAGTCGTGCCATCGAGGGTATGGAGCAGTGATGGAAGTTCCTTCGAGATGATAGGGCCAATGGAAGGTTGGATGGCTTCCCCAAGGACTTTGAGCAGTTTCACAGCTTCGCGAGCACGGACAGTAAGGGCGCTACTGAGCGGGGCAATGTTCATACAGGTCATGAGACGGACCAGGACTTGGTGAGGGCCAGCGGCACGGGCTGAAACTATGCATTTTAGACGCTAGATTGAAAAAGATCAAAAACCCACGATGCGTTTCAGCCGAAAAGTCGAACGAAACCTTATTCCCGAGCTGTTCCATCTTCTGGACCAGGATTCGCAAAACTTTGAACACATCCGTCGCCACCGTGTTGTAGTTCTCAGCACAGATCAGCTCCAATAACTGTGGCCAAAGTAGCTGATGGGCAGAATCACACGTGTTGGCGATGGTGCAGAGGGCCTGTGCCGACTGATTCCGAAGTTGGGTCAATTCAGTGGCCGATGGCGGGGTTAGGTTCTTCTTTGACTGAAACTATCACCAGTTTTATAACAAAATCCAAAACAGACTTCCAACTCACCACAGGATCATGCTCTGCCACCAAATTCGTCGTCAAAAAGTGAATCACATTCGCTCCGCCACTGTCAATGTGGACATATCCATGGTCCGCCAGGGCAACACACAATTGGCACATCGAAGACTTCACTCGAACAGAAAGAGTGTCATCAGTCAACAGCGGCTTCAAACCCATCACTATCAGCGACCGCTTGTCTTCCATGTTGCATTCAGACGCATTCAACAAGTGCCGAATCAGGTCGATGGCACCGAGTTTGACGGAATCCTGTACAGACTGCATCTTGTGGAGCAGATAATAAACGAGTTTGTCGCCGAACCGCTGGGATGCCGCCAAGAAGCATCGACAAACTTCATTCCGGAGCCGCATTGTGATTGGGGATATTGTGGATCGGGTGGTGTCGTCGACTGAAGAAGCTGTCAGGGTTTGTAAAAAGCTTCAAAAATAAGGTTTGAACTTACTTTGTTCATTCTGTACCGTAACATGAACGAACAAACAATTGCAAATATCGTCCAAATACGGCTCAACCGGGACGTTGTCATCGGAACAGGCACGTACCAGGAAGAAAAACATGCCCTTTGTCATGGAAAACTGGTCATCAAGGCTGCCCTTTTTGTACATATTGAGGAAGGTCGTCACGACTTTCTTGAGTTCTTTGAGAACCCGCGCATTTGAGGCCAAAAGAAGCAGTGATCCGACGCATTCAAAGGCATCTGCCCGCGTTTTCGGGTCTTTGGCGCTGATCCAATTCATCACGACGTCCAGGATGAGCTCCATCTGGTCGCAGTAGTCACGTTGGAGCTGCTCCGAAACGTGGATCAGGCCAGCGCCGTGGGATTGAGTGGAATCGTCATTCGATGCCGCGGATTGGTACTCAACGAGGGCGTCGACGAAGGCAGAGAGTGCTCGGGACCAGATAGATCGAAGTGGTTCAGGTTTGATGTGGGAAAGGAGGGGTACTGTTCGGCACAGGATGTCGGTGAGGAATGGGACAAATCCGCGGGCTGGAAAGGATAAATTCCATCAATTAGCCTCTTAAAATCATCAAAAAGCATACCATTAGTAAGCGCAATGGCGCCAAGCGTCTGTGGGACATACTTATTCGGCGGAGTCGACACGCCTGGAGGGAACTTTTGAAGCAGGCCATCCAAAACATGGTTTACCAGTTTGACATGCTTCGAAAGTACGGTCAAAATGTTGCGTCCAGCTTCGGCAAGTTCGTCATCTTTCGACATGAGGGTCTCCTGGATGGCAAGATTGATGGTTAGAAGGGCTTCCTGTTCATCGATTCGGGATACGACGCCTGGAGCATCGAGAACGGCAGCAATGGAATCGAGGACGTAGGCTCGGTTGGGGGTTGTTAGCTGGAAATTGGCTTCTGAAGGTTGAAAATGTAAAAGTTTGAAATGACATACCCGTGAATTCTGGACCAAATAAGCATGACTAGCTTCGAGAAAGACGGCGGGCTGGGATTGGCCGATGGTCAGGAAGCTGTCGCGAACTTTGGCACGGATGTCTTCCTCGGTTGTTGAGGTTGCGCACTCGAAGAGGGATATTACCAATTCTGAAATTGTCATTTTAACGGTTTTTATGACTGAATCGATATGAAATTCAAGATTGAAAAAGACAAGTTAGCCTACCTTTGAGATGCACTGTCATGTTTCTTCTCGCGGGTCTAAAAGTGGTCATAATGTTGACAACAGTATCAAATCACAACGGAAGCAGGGCCCCCTCCTTTGAAAAAGATACAATGAGTGAGTCAGATTGAACTCAATAAGCTCCAGGTTGGGCCAAGCCAGCCACAAACGCGTCGATGTCACGTCCGCGCGGAACGTCAAACAATCAAACAAGACTTCATTTCAAACACACAAACCGGTCCCCCGTCGCCTCTCTCCTGGATGGAGACGAGCAATGGGGTCCACAAGAGACATAGAATAGACAAACGCACATCATAGATCGAAATGAATTGAACGAAACAAACACAGGGGATGCATGCATTGTCATGCAGATGGATCAGGTGTCCTATACGTGGCTTCTGGTCGTTGTCATTCTTGACCGTCGGCGGGGGTGGTCGATTCAATGGGTTCTTCGTCGGATGGTTTCGGCTTTTTGGCTGATGGAGCTTCGTCATCGCTTTCGTGGTCGTCGTCTTCATCATCTTCATGGCCGAGGAAGGCTTCCCATCCAGCGTCACGAGCCTTCTGATCAGCTTCACTTTCCTCGACTTTGTACTTTGTTTTGCCGTCCCAGAGCGCGGCGGAGATCTCGCGATGACGGAAGATGCCCCTATCCATTAGCTTTACGCAGTAGTCGGATTCTTCAACGACAGGGAAGGTCACGGAGACGACGCCATCGGGGTGGTTCTGAAGGCACCAATTATTAGTAAAAAAGACCTTCAAAAGTGTAACCAACCTCATAAACAACGACTTTCTTGACAGTCCCAAACCGCGTACAAGCTTCCTGAACCTGTGTCTTCAAATCCAGAGCCAGAGTAACATCAGCGAGCATTTCATCGCGGCCAAAAACATTCTTCAGAATCACCGTGCAATCAGAAACGGGGCGGTAGTTGCGTGGCTTGTCGGGCACCCATTCAAAGGTCCTGCAAATCCATCAATTAGACTAAAATGACCAAATCTACAGTAACCCACTTCTTTTGACTTTCCAAAAACTTCTTCTTCTGATCAGCCGTCAACTTCCTCTTCTTCTTCGACGGATCGAACGACCCTTTCATCTCGAATTTGGCTCTTTCAACGTGCACTTTCGATCCGTTCAGATCCCAGCCATCGAGAATGTCGCAAGCCAGCGCGACCGATTCCATCATTACGTAGCAGCAGATTCCATCGCCCTTGTAACTGCCATCGGGGTTCTTGTAGAGCTTGAATTTGCGCTTGTTGGTGCGGGGATCTTTCATGATGACACCGGCTTTGGACATGAATTCCTGCAATTTCAACGTTAAAAAGTTAAAAAAAAGCTCAAAACTTACGATAAATTCCTCCTCTGTGATACTCGTCGGCAATCCACTGACATAGACATTCGTATTCTTGTCCTCCCCGATCTCAGTCCAACCAGCTTCAGCTTTCTGGCCACTCGCAGCGGCTTCTTCGGCGACTTTCTTGCGTTCCAGCTTGGCTTTTGTTTTCGCTTCAGCTTCCTTTAACTTGCGTTCCTTCTCGGATTCAGGCAGCTTGGAGTAGTCGTAACTGACGCCGTAACAGGACTGATAATGCGCGATAAAATCCTCATTAACATCGCCATCGGGAAGCCATTGCTGAACGGCGGGGTTCCAAACGAGTTTAACGCCGTTCAATGTCCTTCGAAATGGGTCCAAAGCTTCATATTTCTCACGAAGAGCTGGAAGTTCTTCCTCCGGAACAGCTGACCATGCTTCATCGACATAGCGGATCAAGAGTTTAGCATTTTGGGGGTCTGGTCTGACCCAAACACCGTCCACGAGCCTGTTTGTGCTTGCATCTGGAAATATTTCAACAAAATTATATATAAATTCCTCCAAAAAAGCCAAAACCAACCGTTATTACTCGCCGGAACCGCCAACATATATTTTGCCGAGACTTCGGGCAGTCTTTCAGCCTCGACAGGCTTCCACTGGTCATCGATATACTCGAGGAAGGCGTCGCCCTTCTGGCAGACCCATCGACCCTCGATTAGGCGCGGCTCATTTCCGGACGTTGCAGCCACTGTCGAAGCACTCGCATTTCCTGCAAAAGCGAATAACACGTCAGCGTTCGTTCAATCATGAGTCAACCGGAGGCAAACACGAGGTCCAAACAATAGTAAAAGCCATCGTAAAAAAGATATGTAATAAAAAAACGCACCTGTGTCGCTACTGCTCGTGGCGTTCGAGCTCTGTGTTTCCATGTCAACATTGTTGGAAGTCGCTGAAGCACCTGAAAAAGACGCTTGTCATATATATTGTCCCACTGCAATCAATCGGGCCACCAGGCCAATGCTTTGTTTATAGCCGCCTTTGTTTTAGTGTTTCACATGAAAGCGCGATCGATCAATCGTCAAAACTTTGAAATTGATGCTTTTTGGAAATAAAACAACTATAAAAGCGTTTCTAAAGGCAGGAAAAGTCAAAGATGACTGTCTCATTCCCGTCAGACATGAACGAAAGGTCAATATCGAGGCGGGGTATAAGTAATGATAACGAAAGCAAAGAAAGACTTACTCGCGGCGTTGTCGTCGCTGGGGGCCGTCGTTGACATTGGTAATTGCTTAACCCGTTGATGTATTAGTGTAGCCGTATGTTGGAGATGAGTAATCAATTAGGAATATCAATTAGAATGAGGCTGGCAGGCAGTTTTGAATGGGTCACCCTCAGGCGCTCACGTTGATGAAATGCGCGCATTGAAAACGGGGACCACTTTCGTGGTGGGAGTGCTTTTGGGGGGTAAACATGCGTGCAACTTCGAAGTCCTCTTTTCATGTTGTAAAAACGGCATTTAAACTTAACAAAAGTCTAGTATTCTCTTTACTCATTGTTCACAGTGTATAACCAAATCGATTGACATTAGAACATAACCAATAAATTGTTTTATTAGGTTGAAAATCAAGAATTAAAGTGAAAAAACAACGAATTCAAAAATTTAGAATGTACCAATCTTCCACAAGAGTAATAATAACTTTCTCATCGACTTGCCACAAATTAACATTTCCCAAAGAACTTCTCAATTTTCTAACATACTCGTGCTTTGCTTTATCTTTTTTCACTTTGATTTGCAAAGTCAAGCAAAAGTCAGGGTGTTGTGCCTATAAAAAGATCTAAATTTTATCAACAAATGGATCATCTAAAACTCACTTTCAAAAAAGGCATAATTTCATCGGCCGTTAACATTCCAATCTGCTCAGGAGTACCTTCAATGGAAAGTGCCGACAATCTATGCGTCTGGTATTGACAGACATCCGCGATCCACGTTTTTGGCGGAATCATGTTGGTCGTGATTATCCATTCAACTCGAGGAAATGCGTCAAAAATGTTTTTGAAACTTATAACTTCCTTGTTTGTGCCAATTATGGAAAGTTTTTTCACGGACCCATAGGTATAGGTGTTCACAGCCTCCAAATAGAGATATGAAAGGTCGCACTTGACCAGTGTTACCATTTTGGGGTGAATGTAAATGTCATCATTGTTTTGACACCTGATTACTTCAATCGGGATCTCTTTGAGACGGACTTCTTTGCAGCACCATAACAAATCGTGTTTATAATAAGAAAGGGGATACGGATTCGCAGACGTATAGTACTTGTAATAAATTTTTATACTTTTACACCGTTCGACTAAAGCTCTAAAGTTTGGTAGACAGCGGAAAACGATAACCCAAAAAGGCAAAAAAGGGAACAACCATCTGATCCATTCCATAACGTCCCTTACAAGGATAAAAAAGTACATTAGTTTATACTCCAAAACTGTTAAAGTGTTCCAATCTACGCCGTTGCTCCGAAGTGTCCATGTTGTATCATCTACTTGGATAAGCTGACGTTTTGGCGGGCAAATCGAGGGACTGCCAGCGGCAATTTGAAGTCGGTAGCGTTCATTTGGGGTAGCGAGTTCGCCGAGACGGCAGCGTAGGCCATAAGCTAATTTGGCGATCGGGTATGGCATTGATGGTAAGCAGGGGAGCGATAGAAAGTAATAAATGCAAATGAGCGACAGAATGAAGCTTATATGTGAGCTGCCTATCCAAATAGACAGTATGGACCTCGCCGGATTGCGTATGTCTATGACAGAACGCCAAAAAAGTTAATAAACGCAGATCGAGCAAGGATAAAATATACGCATGCATAGCATTTTTCAAAAATTGATCTCGGATCCGATGGTAAGTAGTTATACATTGCGTCGTATTCATGATAAGTTTCGTCCGAATGGATAATCATTTGGATGTCGCGGTGTCGTAGCACGTCTTTCGAATTGACTTGCCACAGACGACCACTTTCCAAAGCACTTTCGCAGACTCATACAATGTTTCATCTTCTTTTTCTCGCACTTGCAGGGTTGAGCAAAAGTTAGGGTATTGTGCCTAAATATACCAATGGATGCAGTAAGAACAGCGAAAAACTAATCAGCAGAAAGATCAACCAAAAGATGGATGTTTCTAATCGTGCAAAGTTGGTGCTACTTATCTGTAGGTAATGCATTGATTACCAAAATCTGCCATTCTAAGGCATCGACAAAGAAAGTAGTCACTGATAAAATCGTACAAAGCGAAGAAGAAAGTTGATAAATCAAAGTACAGGATCCTATTCGGATGAAAAGGCACTTTATAAGTTAATGACTAAACTCAATTAAAACCACCTACAAGTCTGTCATCTTTGCACTAGAACATGAAAAGCAGCAATGAAAGCGTGGGACGGAGAACCACATCCGCACTGTGTGTTGGGCCAAAGCTCATGATGCTTTAGATGCATTCAAAGTACGGTAACACCTAATGATATATCCCAAGTCTATTGTTTTTCAAACACCCTCTACAATGGCTAACAAAATCATCAATCGTCCGTAAGCTCTTAACTTTTTGTTGCAACACAGCTGCAGCCATGTCTCACCAAATTAGTAACCGAAAAGTGTCCAACAAAACATTGTCTGCACCTCTAAATCTAGCAAGGAAGTTTGAAATAAGTGCAGACGTTTTATTTTTGGCTACAAACCTGTCGAAATAAGTATATTTAGGTATTCCTTGGCAAAGTTGCTTATCAACTATGCTTAAACATGCTTTTTCTGATCAGCCTTTGACATTATAGCAACATGTCGAAGGCTAACACTGACGCAAATGATGTTTGTCACAATTCTCATGAATCTTAAACCACAGTAACTATACATCTGCCACATTTTTTTGCGTTCGAAGTAGTACACGCAACCTGACTTGACACTTTCGAAAGCCCAAAAAACAGAATTGATAATGACTTACCTAGGTCATAGACTACTTAGTGAAACAAACCACCTTCTATTACGTTCATACGAAACACACCACCCTCTATTACGTGAATACAAAGTAGCGTATAAAAGGAAGTGGCTGAGAGATCGAGACCAAGGCCAGAGAGCAGTTTGGCTCGACCAGCACATTCGTAAATAATGCTTTTTCTCGCTCTAATTTTCAGCGAATTGTTCTGAATTCCAAAAAGTTGTCTATACTACTTTCTGGAACTCACCCAAAGGCAAAGATTAAAAGTGTTGCCAAAGTGTTCCGTAATTGTAGGACGTATCATGACAGTTTGAATGATACATTTTACAAAGAAGAGGCTGCAATTTATGAGGCGTGTTTATGATATAAAATTATGCACCCTTGACGTCCTTTGAGCGATGTTTAGTTCGACCCGCCTTTCCAAATAATGAGTCTTTTGCGTGTTGATAAAGGATGTGGGAAAATGTAAACCGATGCACTTCCGACTAAAGATTGTAATCATTGAGTAGTACTTTTTACAGGTTGTTGGACATCTTGTGTTGAAAGTTTGATTTGATACTTGTTCTGCGATGCCGGTAGAAATTCAAAAAATGGATGGCTGCAATGACAATATTTGGCTTGAGATTATTAAGATCATAAAATTGTACATTTATCCGATTACAATTGTTATTGGTCTTTCACTCAATATTGCGTGTCTAGTTATGTTTTCAAAGAGGTAAGAAGAGTTTAAGAAATGCAATTTTTGCATCAGTTTCAACAAAAAAGATTGAATAGAATGTCACACGCACTAACTTTTTCTATTTCCGTTTTGTTGAATAAAGTAACAAAGAACAGAAAGAACGCAACTGAGGCTATAATATTGTTATTGTAGCAAATTGTAACATTTACAGGAGATCACATCCAATCGCTCCAGCTTTGATTGTCCTTTCAATATACGATAGTCTCAAACTACTATTTTCAATTTTTTGTATATATTTGCCAACAATTTGCTATTATAAGAAGTTAGACCCTGGAGGCAACTTAGCATGGGTATCATACATCTCGACGGGTATACTTACGGGTGCCACGAATGCAGCAAATTGTGCATCAATTTGGACAGTGTGTTACATCACATTGCAGCGACACAGAGCTGTTGTTAAACCATTTTTAACACTAAGCAATAATCGATTAAAACCGAAAATTCTTTCAATGGCCATTATTACAACATTCGCCATATTTTTCAACGTACCAATGTGGTTTCAATTCTTATGGTCTCACAACGGTTTTAACGGAACTATCAATTGGGTTCACATATACGCTTCTCACGAGACTAATGAGATGTTCAACGGCATTTTTGGACGCGTGTTGCTGGTACGTGCATGCTTCCTTTAATGAGTTCAAAAAACAGAATTTTTAGGGTCATCAAATCCTTGATCCCTTTATCGTCTATCTTGGGCCACTGATAATGACTTTAGTCCTGAATATGCAAATGTTGAAACACATTACCGCAAGGCAAATCAGAATTGGTACTGAACGCCAAATAGCAAGAGATAGACGTTCAATTTTGCTGATCGTCTCTATTGTTATCCTTTTTGCTGTTTGTCACATCGGTAAGCACAAAATGTTTGCACGACGCATCAAATATGCTTTCCAGGCGCGCCTATCATCCTATTTTTTGAACTTGACAACAACCCTCTTATCGTGAAATGTAATTCTTTTATGTTAGTAAGAAACATTGTTCTTTTGTTGTTCAATATCAACTCAATCGCAAATCCAATGCTTTACTTTTTGTTTACGAATCATTTCAAAGACCTAAGAGTACGTTTGGTGTTTTTTTATTTTAATTTTGAAGGGTAAATATCAAAGTTGTATTTCAGACGAGTTCAAGATTTTCTCGAAGTAACCCTCTTGCGGAACGGTTGATGGAGAGGGCACCGACAGCACGAAGGCATTTGTTGAGTAGGATAGAACTGTAAATTTCGGGTGTATATGTCGTTAGAAATCAATAAAAACGAGAAAAATTTTACTTTCGTGTGTCCATCTTTGTCTTTACTTGTGGTCTCCGCCCCTTTTATAGGGGCGGAGCCAATCGTACAGATATTAAGAGACAGTTTTTGACAGGATTTAGGACCAAGGTGGAGGGGCCGACCATCGATTTTTACACTTCGAAATGTTTTAACGCCAAAATGAAGGTACATATGAGAAAGGTCTAGAACCGCGGCAGTTCGATCTGAAACCTCCGGATTCTGGAGATATGGCTTCTGAAAGTTTGAACTTCAAAAAATTCTAGCGGGCTTCATTGATGAGTTAAAATTCTGATGTTTTGGTTCTAGGGTCAAATTTTGGTGGCGAACAAAATGACGTACTCAGAATTTTTATAAAACTTCAAAAATTATCGATTTTAGAAAAAAAATTTTTTAAATCGATCATAACTTCGTTCCCCTTATACCGTG
>KB455313.1:168468-200917 GCA_000341325.1 Panagrellus redivivus | reverse complement strand
ATGACTGACAGCATTGCCGCTGGCTGTTATCAAGTTTTGGAGTGTGGGGGATGGGTGTTCAAAAGCCGGGGGGAAGTGAACATGAAGTGGAATGACGGAGGGGTGTGCGTGAAATGGATAGGGTTGTGCGTTGCAAGGGGTGTTCGCGCCAAGCCGGGGAAGAGCCATTGGGGGGTGCGTGCAACTTGCGTGTATTTCTTTCTGCTCAAAAGGCCTCCCGCCACGAATAAAGCTTCTCATTCCAGGAAGGAGCGGTCGCGCGCGCTGTTGTCGTAAGTCTTCCATTCGTTCGCTTCTCGCTTCAATCTGTTAATCCCTCCAGATCGTGTCTGTGTCGCTGTCAACCTCGTCTCAGATCTACCATTCCACGTCGACACCCCTAGCCTTTGAATCCGAGGATGAATCGCGCCTATTTGCTAGCGGCTTTCGCCGAATTGGATCGCCAAGGGCATTGGAACAAGGTCTACAACGTGAGTTTACCCGTCTCATCCCAATTCCGAGTATCCCTTCATTACTTCTTTCCCTTTCAGAAGCTTTCAAACGAAACCCTCAAACAGGAAAGCAACCTCAACCTGACATTGGACGAAGCCCAGAAGGAGGAAAACTTCGCGAAGAACAGATATCAGAATGTTTTGCCGTGTGAGTCATGTTTAAAAACAGCATTTTCACCTTTTTGAAACGTCATTTCACTTTTGTAATGTTTTGCAGACGATAACAACAGGATCAAGCTCACGAATCTGGGTCCAGATCAAACAGATTTCGTCAATGCGAGTCCCTTGAAGGTGCCGTTCGCTGGCCGGAATTACGTCATGACCCAAGGCCCATTGAAAGAGACTGCTGAGGACTTCTGGCAGATGGTCTGGGAGCAGGATTCTCATGTGGTTGTGATGCTGAATAATGTCATGGAGAAGGGTTATTTCAAGTTAGTTTTTGGATGGTTTTTATATATAATTTTGACTAAAAATGCGGCTTTCAGGTGTTATCCCTACTACGTCGACGAAAAGGAGCCCATCAAAACATTCGGCGACTTCAAGATCGAGCTCATCGCCGACACCGGCTGCAAGGACTATCGTGTTCGCAAGATTCGGCTTTCTTCGACAAACGAGCGCCACGACCTCGGCGATCGCGAGATTACTCATCTTCATTTCACCAATTGGCCCGATTTTGGCGTCCCGGATCGCACTGCGCCCTTCTTGGAGTTTTTGGAGAAGAGCAATGATGCGGTTGAATCGACCGGGAACGATCTTCCCATCATCGTTCATTGTAGTGCCGGCATCGGTCGCAGTGGTGCCTTCGTCGTCGCCGATGCGTTGATAACTCATTTGAAGCAGGTCCAAGGCCTTCAAACGCCAGCCGGAGACGCTGAAAGCGCTCCTGTCCCGAAGACAATGGAGGAATTTGTCCTCTATATCCGGAAACATCGTCGCGGCCTCATCCAAACCCCAGATCAACTCCGCTTCGCCTGGGCCGCCATCAATGAATGGATCGAAAGCAACTCGGAATCCGCCAAGCCCGAAGAAAACGGAACCACCGAAGTCAAGGACCCCTCCACGGAAGCTCCCGCGCCCCGAAAACGGCACAGCACCTCGGAGGCGACGGCCGATTCTCGTGAAAAGAGGTTCGTTTCATCCAGTTCGCTTTCCACTTTCATCGACTAACATGCTTTACCTTTCTTTACGCTAACTCTACCACTATCACTTCTACGGGAACTTCGGTTTTAGACTCGATTGGGCGGTATTCAAAATTTTTACATCACTGAGACGGAAGAAGATTTTTAACTGAATAACTTCACTTTAGGCGTTCGTTTTTATATATATTTTTGCTGAAATTCCGATCCAAATTCCAATCCCAAATAACAGCCCCCTCTTCATCACCCCACTCACACTTTTTCAACTTTAAAAACATCTTATAGTTTAGTTTAGAAGGCAAAAGATCCAAGAAATGAGGGATCGTATCCGCCGTGTCGAGCAATCCCAAAACCGGTCCTGGTTGCGTCGCTTCCTGGGCGATGTCGACTCTCGCTTCTGGCTGGGCGGCGGCGCCGTCGCTGCCGGCGTCACCATTGCTTACGTGTATTTAAACTACTTTTCCAAGTGAATCTTATCTGTCCAGCTACTTATATATCTGTTCTGTTCTTCTCACCTTTTTATATCGAATTTATGTATCAAAAAGTTGTATTTTCATTTCGCAAATACTAATTATTGTTATAATTTATTGGTGAGATGCAGATTCATTGTATAAATTTATTATATTTTGGCGTTGAGAGATGATTTTTGAATGGTTGGATGACCATTGGATACTTTGAATTGGCTTTTTGAAGGAGTTTTGACGATTTTTTGTGTTTAGATGAGCTTCTTCGGATCCAACGCGACGTCAAACACCTTTTCCCGGCCGTCGTCTTTCTTCTCCGGCACCACCAATGCCAACACGACGACAACGGCGGTCCCTACCGCGAATCCGATGAATGGCGTCGATGTCCCAGAAGCGCCGGAGGACACTGTCCAGAGCCTCAAATTCAACCCAGTCGCCGCCAACACACCGATCTATCTCGCTTCCGGCAGCTGGGATAACACAGTTCGCGTCTGGCAGGTTTCGGATAGCGGTGCCGTCGAGCCGAAGGCCATGCAGAATGTTGGGGCTCCGGTCATGTCGATTGATTGGTTTGATGTGGGTTCTTTTTGATGTTTTCTGACGCCTATTTGAATGAAATCTCTTCCAGGACTCTTCAAAGATCTTCATGGCATGTGCAGACAAGCAGGCCCGTGTCTGGGATCTCGCATCGAACCAAGTCGCCGTCGTCGGCACGCATGATCAACCGATTCGGAGCTGTCATTGGATCACGTCCCCGGCTTACAGCTGTCTGATGACGACTTCATGGGATAAGACGATCAGATTCTGGGATATGCGTCAGCTGCCGACCCAATCCAGCCTTGCTACGATCAATGTCGGCGAAAAGGTCTACTGCGCGGATGTCCTCTACCCGATGGCGGTCGTCGGTCTCTCGAACCGCCGCGTCAAAGTCTTTAATCTCGAGGGTCAGCCGAAGGAAGTCACTGAAGTTGAGACCCCCTTGAAGCATCAGATGCGTTGCTTGGCCATCTTCAAGAATAAGAACACGAATCAGCCGACTGGCTTCGCTCAGGGCAGTATCGAAGGCCGTGTCGCGATCCAATACATTGAGCCCGCCAGCAGCAAGGACAACTTTACCTTCAAGTGTCATCGGAGCACGGAATTGGTGAATGGCTTCCAGGAGATCTATCCGGTGAGTTTTTTGCGGCAAAAAGAGTAAAATGGGATAAACTTTGGCATTTTCAGGTGAACGATCTCTGTTTCCACCCCACCCACAACACCCTCGTCACGGCCGGTGCCGATGGTCGCTTCTCGTACTGGGACAAGGATGCCCGCACCAAGTTGAAGTCGTCGGAGCTCCATCAGATGCCACTGACGGCGACTGCCATCCATGGTAGTGGCAACGTTTTTGCGTATGCGATCGGGTATGATTGGTCTCGGGTACGTTTTTGCTTTTATTTATCAGTTCAAACCATCAAACTATAATCACTCCTGACGTCAACGCCTTTTTAAACTTATCAGTGAACGTCCTGATGCTATTATTTCGCTTCCGCAATCAAAAAAAGGCTTCCAAATGGACTTGATCTGTGCTCAGATGATAACAACAACCTTGTTTTTCAGGGCCATGCAAGCTACGTCGCCGGCCAAGGCACCAAGATCTACCTCCTGCCGTGTGGAGAGGACTTGAAGCCGCGCAAGAAGTGATTCTGTTTCGGCTTTTTCGAGGTTTACATGCATAAGTTTGCCCATTTGAACACTGTTTTGTGTCCTTTGTTTTGTATCGCGTAGTTTTTCGTTTAACGTTCTCGCTGATGGTCTCAGATTCACTTGTGTTATTGCTTTTTGTCAATAAAGATTTATGACTTTATGGAAGAGAAAAGTCATGTTTTTTGTTGACATTATTTCTATTTTTGCACGCTTTTCCCCCACTTCTCGACTGCCCAATGTCGTCATAGTCTTGCAAAACTCGGCAACTTGTTCTTGGGCATCCCATCGAAAACAACTCACGGTACTCTTACCCGCTTACGGCTTCCTTCAGTCAGCAGTGTCAACGGCAATGAAATTGAATGACTGCGTCGATGTCTTATTCACGAAAACGCCTTCTGTGAAGACCCCCGCGCATTTGATGAAGCTGTCTTCCTTTGAAAGCCCGAGAAAGATTCGATGTATGGGGCCTTTGGTCAGATGCAGCGTCGGCAACGGTAATCAAAGGGAATTGGCGCTGTGGGCCTGGCCTATCCATTTATTTACGGCACACTGCATGTATCCTTCCTTCGCCCGTGAGTGGGATTCATGTTCGGTCAACATGTGCCGACGACGAGGGCGCAATTGGATTACAACTTGTTCGTCGAAATTTGAAGTGCCTTCAAGGGGATGGGATGGATGGAAATTTAGGTTAGGAGATCTTCCTGATTCGAGTAAGTGGGTGGCTAATGGCAGGGTTAACATTGCGTCGGCGGTTGGTTGGGGCTATTTTGAGGGGAGGAGGAGGAAATGGCATGGGATAGGGGTGTAAAAATGGCTACAATTTTGACTTTGGTGGCGCATGTCAAAATTTTTCAAATGAACAAAATTTGCATTTAATTTTCAACTTTTTCAACCCAATTTCAGCTATCTTTGGCCAATCTTTGCCCTTTTGTGCCATCCATTGCCGCCAAATCGCATGTCGAAACCTCCGAAAACAACTTTTTTCAACTCTCTGAAAGTCCTGATTTACTACTACCCTGCTATTTTCGGCACAACTGCCCTCCCTCCATCCCAAATAGTGCCAACCATGCCCATGTTTCAATGTCTTCAGTTAAGCTCGTCAGGCCACCTGGGACTCTTCCTGACTGAAGTTGGTTCTCTAGACGGCACGGCTTAGTCTTTACAAACCAGAAGATGCCAACGATTTGGCGCTTTTTTTCAAGCCTCGCCGAACCGCCCCCCCCATTCAAGCTTCATGTTGTGAAAAACATGGGCAATGGCCATGCCCGTCTTTATGGATGGCCCTGAATAAAAAAAAGTCGAAGTTGGACCCGGCCGAACTTTTCAACACTGCTTCCTTTTCATGGAAACCCATTGTAGTAAACAGATTGGGCTTTCAAAAAAGGGTTCTGGGTCCGTGTGAGCATGCTTTGCTTTTGGATAGTTCTATGGGGCGCTTATCAATGGAATGAAATCGTTAAAATAGCACTTGGGGTGGTGATGGGATTGAATGAAAGAAGTTTATGATGAAGTCAGGTGCATTAACAATGAGTGTGTGGAAGTTGTTTTTATGAGTTTGGACAGATGATTGCCAAAACATCAATGAACGGTAGGGAAAATAAGGTGAATAAAGTGCACTTTGGTCCCGACACGAAAGTAAAAATGTTCGTTTTTTCACTTCTTTTGATGAAATCAATGATTTTTGACACTTTTGAAACCTATCAATTTGAAAAAAAAGTTTAAAAACGCATAAAACAAAAAATAGGTCCCACCACGAAATTCTAAATTTGTCTTTTTAAACTTATTTTGATGAATTCGATCATTTTTACGGCCTTTGAAATACTGTACGTTAAAAAACTCAATGAAAAAGCGTTATGATAAAAAATGGTCCCGCCACGAAATATCATATTTCGATAAATTTGCCCTTTTTGACCTTTAAAACGTTCGCCATGTTTCTATGAACTGTAAAACGTCAAAAACTTTTATTCATTTTAAATCTTTTTATAAAACATCAATCAATACGGTCAAAAAAAGTATCTTACAGGGTTTGGTATTTTATATCCGGCCCATAGGAATGGTGAATGTGGCGATCTTGTTAACATGAAAACCTCACTTTTTAGTATCTGTCGTCTCTGTATTTCTCTTTAACATGCAAAACTACGGCATACTGTAATGTTATTTGAGGTTACTTACACTATCAAAAAGTTAAGTCAAAATATAAGTGGGAATAATGTGACTATTTTTTATATAACCGAAATTGAAATTGCACACAATGAACATGTGCAGAGTTTCTTGGTGTGGAGCAGGCGGGAGGCAGACGAGATTCCAAAATGAAAAAAAAACCTTTTTTATCCTGTTTAACATTAGCGGGGGCGTGAACCGTGCCAGATTGCTTGTTGTAATGCATCAACAAAGATGACAAAAGATTTGTTGTTATTTTAAAATTGAACGAAAACACACGCGGGAAGGAAGGATGTATAGCTGCTGCGGACTGTGGCAACACACATTGATTAGATGACACACGGTTTGGTTAGAAATTAATATATAAAAATGTTGCTTTGCATGTTAAAAAGATAATAATAAAATATAATTACAATCATTAATATAAGTATACTTATACGCAATTTAATCAATAAAAAGGTCACCAAAATATCAGATTAGATTTTCAATTCAAAAAAATGTTATCATCAATAGTTGGTTGTTTGAAAAGGCCCCCAGGAAAGAGCGGTGCAAATCAATCGAAACTTTCTTTTACTTAATATTAGTAAGATGTGGATGGCGGAATTGTGATTATTATTAAAGATTTAAGTAATTAATGGAGTGATGACGGACGAGGCGGGAATTCAGAAGTCGGAATTGCAAGCTTTGACGGCCATTTGATCACTTCTTCACCTCGTTTGTGAGGATCTGGAAGAGCTCCTTGTCCGCGAGGCAGCCGTCAACGAACTCCTTGAGTGTGAGTTCCTTGTCGTTGTTCACGTCCATCTTCTCGAAGATCATCTTTGCTCGTTTTCGCGGCGAGTCATCCGCCGATTTCGTCACTTCAGGACCCAACATTTCGTAGATTGCCTGCAAACATCGAAAATTATTACTTTTTTTCATCATCACTTTTTGCTCATTCATCAATAATAACCGTTAAAAACGAAAATTTCAAACATCCATCCTAAACTATTCCCTCATTCATAAAGTATCGTTTCGCTCCGCCGACGAGTATACGAAAAAGAGGTCTCTATCAATGCCTACATGTATTTGTACATACACATGTCAGAAAGCTTGACATGGCACACTCGAAAAAGACGTCATTAAGAGGGCAAAAAACCATTAATGACGTTGTTTCGAGGACATAAATACTGCACAATTAGGCGTTAAAATGCATTTTAATGAGATTCGGGAGGACGAGAATAGAGATTTGAGGGGATGCACTAATGGGCCCAAAAATGGTCTTGACAAGATTTCATCTGGGAATGCAGATTATTAAATTAGTTTTGTTTTTGTCGTATGTTGGTTGTTGTGAACAACTAACACAGTGAGAAAATTGCACTTGAAGGCTAAAAATACAGATTTGCAAAAATACACTAATGCGTCCCAAATTCGGTCCCGACCCGATTTTGTTTTGAAATGATGCTAACTTGGTTATTTTTGTTTTCTTTGCTTCGTCACTATTGTGGATCGATTGTCTGACTGGTAAACAACAGCCAGAGGCTAAAACGGAAGTTTGCACACGTACATTTTTAGGACCCAAATTTGGTCCCGACGCGATTTCTTTCCAAAACGTTTATAAACTGATAATTCTTGAGTTTGTTGCTTTCTGAATATTGTAGAACGCTTATCCGATGGTTAAGATGCATCTGGAAGCTTGAAATGTGAATTTGCACGCACAAACTTATTGATTCCAAATTTGGTCCCGACACGAGTGTCTGCAAATTTATCTTACAATTGCAAAATTGATGTTCTCATTGCTTTTTTTGTATGTTTTAGTCATTTTTACCATTTAGAATGTAGCACTGTTGCCCTTTTCACCAGCATTTGGCTATGATGGAACACCACTCCCTGGGAAAACCCCTCTAAACCCTCAGCGGCTCACGCCAAAGGGCCATATAACATATCAATCGAGGCGAAACTCGTCTGCTTTCGACTTTTGGGCCAAACTTTAAAGCCAGTCATGACCAACGTCGACGCCGTTTCAAAAAATGTAGTATACCAGACAAGAGCACCGAAAAAATTGGGTCGTGGCTGTTGAATACCCTCCAAAAAGCGTTTCCCTTTCGGCACCGAAAGCGATTCCGACGCGTGTTAAGGAGCCCCTCTTCAAGAAGAAGCGTCGTCTCGTCTCGACTTTGCGTCGAGATGAGAATTAGCTAGTCCTGGGGTGGTGCAATTAAATTATTCATATCCCTTTTTTCGCTTTTGGGGTAGCCGTTTTCAGGCAGGGATCTGCCTTTTACGTCGACGCCCCATGGCATGGTTGGAAGATAGATAGATGCATGGCAGCAAGACAGCGATGACGACCCGAAAAAGCCTTCAAGCGCTTCGGAAGACCTTTAAAGGGAGGGAAAAGTTTCGGGTAGACCTTCAGGGCTCATTGACTTTGACGGAGGGCCTAGTTTGTCTGAAGTCTGAATGGGTTTTGCTGAAGAAAACTATCATGAAACAGTTTGAAACTCATGCCTAGCTACTGACAATGAAAAATTAACTTCCGTGTGAACCTGTATAAATCAAGTGAAACAACCTTGAAAGCTGTTTTGAAGCATTGAATTTAAAATAACCTCAAATGTGGATAAAAACCATGGGAAACCCGTTACAAATTCAATGCCCTCAGGACATGAGTGCTTACATGGCCATAAAAGAGGCTATAAACAACTTCCCTGCAGAACAAAAAAGTTCAAAAACAACAAAAGTGCAATCCAACCCTCATAAGTTCGCCGCGTTCAGACTCCATCGACAAGTAGTGTGTAACTTGAGCCCTTTTCAAAGGTGACAAGGTCTTATCACTGACAAGTGAACATGTGGCGATCACTTTCATCGCCTTCAAAGCCCCCTGCCGCTGTTGTGTTTTCATTTCGAGATGGAAAGTGTTGAAATTCTCGCTTTTCCATGTGATAAAAAATCGAGACATGCATACCGTTGTCTGGGTTTGCCCTTTTTTGAAATGGAAACACCAAAAATTGAATTGTAAATTGATTTATATTTAAATTCCATTTGCGTGAAAAACAGAAGCAATCCCACGTTGTACATTTTTGACCAAAAACGAATAAGGCTTTTTCATTGATTAGTCTAGTCGGGTTACAAAGTGCGTCTATGCTTAATTGTATCGTTTCGCCTTTTCACTTTTTGAGCCAAATGTCGACGTTTCCGTGCGAAAAGACGCAACTGAACTTTGACAGCTTGAAACCATTAGCGCCCCCACGGCTTGCTTTGGCTTCGATTTGAGGCAGACTAGTTCAATTAGAGCCTTGAAATCTTATTGTTTCCGAATGAAATTCGCTTAAATTGGCCCCAACTTTCGATAAAAGTGTGAAAGATCGCGGTTTTAAAATAGCCTTTTTACTTGCTTTCATGATTCATACCACCTGTTAGAAGTGATGGCTTGATGGCACGCCCCTGGCTCGGACTTTTGTTGCATCCTTTGAACCAGCTGTGGTCGTCGGTGTCGACCAACGGTGTGGTTGGTTTCAACGGAACAAACAAAGATCGAAAAAAAGGGGATGACGAGTGCGAAGCACAGCTCTGCCGTGTGACACTTTTCAGTTTCACGGCTTCAAACGCTAGCTTCACAATGATTAATAATAGCGAGGGCAAATAATAAATTTTGCAATTCTAACCGCTGACAGGTTTTTAACGTGATTCAAAGCAATCCCGTGTGGTCATGACGACGATGGGCAAATAGATAGATAAATCATGAGTGTCAAAGGGGATATTTTTAATTTTCATTCGGAAAAAGGGCATTGCCAATGGCAATGGAGCCAGGAAATGCGAATTTTTCGGCTTTTTATAAAGGTTGCCGGGGCGCGACATGCACTGTAGGGGTGTAATTATGACTTTCAGAGTTGTAGGTGGAGATGAAGGGAAACGATTTTAGAATGATTAATAGTATGTTTGGCTGATGTATAATTTAAAACAAAATGTAAAAACATTGTTTTGTGAACATAAAATTTGTAATGAAAGAAATGCAAAAATGTCGCATTTTCACAACGCGACGCACACAGTGCCCGAAATGACGTCATAACCCACCTCAATAATCTTAATCATTTCCTTCTCATCAATCGTGCCGTTACCATCGATGTCATACATGCGGAAGGCCCATTCGAGCTTTTGCTCGGGTGTACCCGAACTCGTGACATTGATGGCGAGCAGGAATTCCTTAAAGTCAATAAACCCGGAATTGTCGGTGTCGAACGTCCTGAAGACATGTTCACAGAAGCCCTCCGCACTGCCGGACGGGAAGAAGTCTTTATACACCTTGATGAATTGCTCCTTGGTGAGATGGCCTTTCGGGCAGTCTTGCTGAAATGGCACTTTTGTAGTTATTGATTGGGTTTTTGGTCTTGAACGGATTGCTTCTGTCATTCTTGTTGCGGGGAATTAAGTCGATTTCCGGTAGCTGCGAAGCAAGAAAGCAAAAGCAGTGAGGTGTCAGCAGATAGTCGCTACAGCGGCTAGCTGACACTGTCTTGTGCAGGGAAGCGAAGTTCCGGGCGCCGTGGGCTTTGATGGCCGAGCGGGAGGCTCTTTCAAGTCGGGCAAGCTGGGGATGTTTTTGTGATTTTTATCTTTTGAAACGGTCAAATTGACAGTTTTGAAGGGAAGAAAGGCTAGATTGAAAGCTTTGAAAGTATGAGACTCCATAATTGGTGCGCACTTTTGCCATTTTAGACGGCCGGTGCCCCCTTTTTCCATTTGCCATATCGCGGTAAATGCATGTTCTGGACTACAGCGGCTCCTTCCGGAAACCGGAAAGACCCTTTGTGCATTGTGGGCTTTGCTTTGCCTCGAAAGTCACATTCGCGACTTCCTCTGGGGGAATTGTTATCGTTTTCGGGGTTCTAGGCTGGCACCAATTCGGGACCCTTGATGCTATTCTATCGATCAAAGCACCCTACCCCGGAAGGTATCCATCTATGTACCTCCTGATAGGGTAGTGCCGCTAAGCCGTGTCCTACTGCTTGAAAGAGGGTTCTTGGCCCTAAATGGATGACCGTCCGACGTACGTAAGTAAAAGATAAAGAATTTTATTACCGCACGGGACTCTCCTCGCGGGCCGGTGGGTGCCTGCATGCGATAGCAGATGAGTGAGCGGCAAGGCCCTTTTTGCACATGCGAAGCTAGCTGTTGGCCCAATTATGAGGGCTGTCAGTGCTCACGGATCCGGGACGAGCACGACGCAAAAACGCAGCAAGATTGGAATTGACAGGCCTCAGAAGGGGTGGGCAGGGAGACTTACCACGAAGCCCTTGTACCACTCCTTTATCTGGTCCTCGGTAAAGTTGGTGTTCTTTTTGAGGAACTCCAAGTCCTCCTTGGAGAGCTTCGGCTTCGACGACTTCAATCCCATCGACCCTTAGTTTTGTGAGCTGGTTGGTGATATCAGAAGTTGGATGGCCCTGATCGATGAAGGGCGAAGTGGATGCCGAAGGTGTGGGGTCGAAGGAAAAAGGGGTAGATGGGATAGGGGGAGGACAGAAGAGGGACACACCTGGCTGAAATGAATGCAGAGTTATGATTCAGATTGCTCTTTTTAATTGTGGGTGGATTAGAGGGCAATGGCACACGAACGCGGCGGTTGCATAAGCTGTTAACGAACAGCCGGTGGAGGGCTGGAGGACAACGCCGATTGAAATAGCTCGCAACATATGCGGGCATAAATAAAAACACCCTCGGGGCCTGCCATTTCAAAAGGGCGCCCCAGGGTGGACGACGACCAAAACAAACTATGCGGGAGATGGGAAATCCAGGCGCGCCCCCCTTTTTTACTCCCGTGTTCCATCCTTGCTTCAAACCACAACCAGCCCCTCAGGGCTGGGGCTGGCTCGCTGCTCGCCTCAGGCTGCCAAGAAAAGTGATGGCGAAGGCTCTGCTGGCTGGCTGCAGTGAACCAACGGACCAGGCAGAGCCCCCCTGGACGACGGACGACGCAACATCATAGATAGAATAGGAGGACCTCAGGGGACACACAGCCCTTGGCTGGTGAAAGCCTCTTGACTCCGCCTACTTCCGAAAAAGGCAAGCACAACGGAATTGATTGCGCCGCACATGCACATGGAAAGACCGTAGAAGCTCGTTCGTTCCATGTTTCGAGACGACTGAAACGGGGCGCCTGTGGCAACACAACGTGCGACGTCGACGCTCGCCTCGTCCCCACCAGCCATCCAAAACTGGCCCCCCTTTTTTCAACAGGGGGGACTGACGGCAATGGGCCTCTGGGCTGAAGGCTGGCTTCGAGGGCAATGTATGTGTGTATGTTCCGAATGTTGTATATGAAGGGAAGGAAAAAAGGCAGTCACACGATAACACCTTTTCCTCGTTTCGGGGGGCTCGCCTTCTTCGGGAGACCCACCGAAACAACGACGGCGACGACAACTTCGACGTCGTCGAGATGCTCCCCTCCTCCGGCTGTCCCCGAAACAGCGGGACAACCTCCGTCCGAAAATTGAAGAACTTAAAGGCAAATGTGCCCCTCAAGGCGAATAGATAGGCCTTTTTTCGGGACGAAACGAGAGGCGGAGACAATTTTACATTGAATTACGACGAGTAGAAAGATCTGAATGGCAGTTTCACCCTCAATTTGCGTTTGCCAAAGGGTCAAAACAGGTTATTTAGGGTCTCGACCCGAAAATCGGGTCCTACAACGAAAATGCGGTCCCGCCACGAAAATATAAAAAGCAGCTAAATATAGCCAAAAGTGTTGTGTAATCGTCGTAATGACACATTTCAAACAACAGAAGGCAACATAAAGGCGGCAAAAAAAGCATTATGCCCTGAGGACCTCGAGGGGTCTTGAGAGTGACTGGACCGGCGGGGACGGCGACGGCAAGGCAAGAAGTGGCGGATGTATGTGGCACCGGGCCAAATAGCGCGACTAAAGTGGCTTTTCTTTCTTTTTTTCGGAAAACGAACTCATGGAGCTCCATGGATGGCTAACTGGCGCAAAGAGGGTTCTTTTCTTTGGCTGGGATGGAAGATGGGCCATGGGATGCAACTCGATCATGATGGGCATGGGGACGACGGCAAATCCGAAGCGCAAGCAGTGGCTGGCGGGACGGCTTGGCACTTCTCATGTAACCCGCGACCGGGAAAGTCACGTTTGTGGGATACGGTGTTCACAGGGGATGGCACTGGCTTCGACTTTGGACTGGCTAGAAATGGCGCGGATTTTCGGCAAAACTACGACCCGATGAAGAGCGTTCAAATAATCGCACCACCGACGACGAAGAAGGAGGAGAAGAAGAAGAAGGCAAAAAAGAGAGCCCCCAAAGCGTGGAGAAGAAGGCAGTCAGCAGGGGCCATGGAGTGTGACGTCGACCTCGACGGCACCCTCCCTGCTAGCCCTTGCTTTGCCTGTATGTAAGCATGAACATAGAGACACCGGCCCTGAAGCTCGAAGCCATCGTCGTCGCTGCCGAAGGCCAAAGGACGGCCCCGTGAACGGAACACACGCGAGGGAGGTGCGCGTGATTCACTATTTTAGTTTATTTTTTTGCTCTCCTCTAGTTTAGTTTAGTCTTTTCTTGCCCCGTGCCCGCCCGGCAAACTTCAAGCTTGTCCTGCTCCTGGACCCCCAAGCCAAAAATTGCGCTGATGTTCCCGAAAAGCACGGACGACGACGGACTCGAGAATGCGTGTGACGGGCCATCCGGCATCTTGACTCTCGCTCGCCGAGTTTGATGTGTTTGTTCATTTTCGGGCCCCGGGCGACGACGTTTGTTCTGTGTTCGGCAAAATTACAAAAGGAATTTGTCAGGACAGCGAAAAAAAGGATGGAAATCCCTTTGAGCAGATTGCGAAGGCGTGAAAAAGGGGGACTTTGATGACGGCCATCTAGGGTACAAATCTGCAGGATGCATCTGTAATGTCCTTTCGGATGAAGCCTTACGGGTTTATGGGATGGATTTTGATGGAAACTTCCGGTTTTGGGGTTTGAAAGATGTAATAATGGATGTTCAAATTGGGGGTTGCCCGAAGGCGACATTTAGCAAAAGTTGGAATTTTTAAACAGCAACTACGAAAATCGTGATTATGCTATAAAGTTTTAAAATTACAAATTAGAAACTGCAAGAATAAAAGTTTAAAAACAAAATTTTTGATTAGCATGAATTTCGTTCAAAATTGGTAAATGAAACACGCATAAATTACAGACTTGAGGTCACACTTTTAGACGCGTGGACGACAGTCCTGTTCAATGACTCAATAAAGGCATTAATCATCCCATTTGAGACATTTTATTTAGCACAAGAGTCTATTTAAGCCAAAATTGTAAGTACGGACGATCTATAGACTTGAAATTTTTATGAAAGTGCGCCGCTTCACAGTCAAGGGCCTATCTTTGTATTGACATGCGACGTGCGTGTGAATCTCAAAATGTGTACAACAAAAATCACAACCCTGTAAAATTTATGGTGACTGATATGTCGTAAGGGCTATCATCTAACTTTGCAGCGCCTTTGTTGACACAGTCTTCGACGCCTTATGCCTTATGAAGCCGAAGATGACACAGTATGACAGAGCGAGAAACCTTTGCCCTGGAAAAATAGGGCTAATATAACGTTTTTCCTAGGCCTAGAAGGAGGTTGAAGAACTTTGGAGACGAAGACAAGACAGTCTCGGATGATCGTTGGGTCGGCATTGTCCTGACTTGAGGGGCGGGTGTGTTTATGTTCCACCCTGGAGAATGGCCAAAGGCATGGGACCTATTTACAGGGCCCTTTTGTGTCGATTACATTAGTCACACGGGCTTCGGGGCGACGTTTCTAACGATGCTTCATTGACACGGTTAAGCCCTCTTTTCTTTGTTGTTTCAGGGTCGAACATGTGACCGACCATCTCAGTTGAAAAACCACGACAAAAGTTATTCTGACGACGGAATACTGTAATTTCTAAACATTGAAACACTCGAAACACTATTTGTTGTAAACAACTAAAACTTTGACTGAAATAGCGAACGTCAAACTCTTTGAAACTTGAAAGCTCAAAATAAAATCAGCCTGGCAACCCCAGCTTGATCATTAGCTGTTTTTCGAGCGTCACAGCCATCATGATTTAATGCACTTTGTGATTGCAACCGGCTGATTAATGCGCCACATGTGGTCGTCGTGGTCGTTTGTGGCGTGCATGAATGCTTTTTCCTGCTTTTTACCCCCGAATGAATGACAGCACCACCAATGAAACACCAATTCGTCTGATGAGGACTGTGAAAGCGAAACCGGAACAGGTATGAATCGAATGGCCTCGGGCGATCAGACAATTTTTTGCTTTCGAATTGAATGGTGTGTTGTAGCTTTTTTGTTTTGCGTCATTTGCATTATCAGACATGACGATCAGGGTTGTTTTGATGGAAGGAAACAATATTTTGGGCCTGTGAAATTGCTTATTTTGACGCGATAATCGGATTCAACATTCTGTTTTAAAGTATTGTTATTTTGAGTCAAAACAGTTTCCTATTTGTGAGTCAACAATGTCAAAGGCTGTAAATTGACAAAAACAAACACTAAGGGGGTGAAATTTACGAATAAAAACAAGCTTGCACGGATCCACTTTCGGTTCCCTGAAAATGTCTCATAACGAAAGTCGCACAATGTTTGTTTCATGCATTTTCAATGGATAAAAATGGCCTTTTGTTTTCGCTTTCGTTATGGGAGTCAAACATATTGCAACGCACATCACACACAATTATGAAGTCAGTTTGTCGGTCATAACAAAAACGCAACACAAATGGCTCAGAAATGTCCATCTTGCACCATGGCCTGCGGTTTCCTAATTTTTCAACATCATCTGATCACGCTGCTTCCGCCATGAATCCGTCGACTTCCCGGCCTCAGGGTATGTTTTCCAACCCCAGTTTCCACCCAAAAGCTAACCCCAACCCATCTTCAGCTCCCATAGCAATCTCCTCCGTCCTGAAGATCAATCGCAAGCGACAGGAAGGCAATCCCGTTTTGAAATATATCCGCAGCATTCCCTATGAATTCGCCGACATCAAACCCGACTTTGAATGTGGTATCGGCGTCGCTGTCAACTACCTCAGCTTGCAATGGCACAAGTCCCATCAGAACTACATTGAGACGCGTTTTTCCGACGCTAACAACTACCTTGTGAAGATTTTGCTGGTCCTCGTGAATGTCGAGAATCCGGCGTCGCTTTTACGGGATTTGAACATGTATTGCTACCGCTCCAAATGGACATTGATTCTGTGTTACTCTGTGGAGGAAGCCGCGGAATATATCGAAAGTTTGAAGTTGGCGGAGAAGCGGAAACCCGAGGATGTGATGCAGGGCCGTGAAAAGTGGAAACAATCGAAGCAAGCTGCCTATTCGAAGCCGGGGAAGAAGGATGAGGAGTTCAAGCAGGTGGGGGAGGCTTTATTGATCATTTTTGAGGAAAAAAAATATATAAAATTTGCAGTTGCAAGAAAGCGCGATCAAGTTTTTGACGGCTATCCGGGCAGTGAGCAATACGGATGCCAAGAAGCTGCTAGCCCACTTCGGAAGCTTGAAGAACATTGCCCAAGCAGGGAAGGATGATCTGGAGGTCTGTCCAGGGCTGGGGCCGATCAAGGCAGAGAATGTTTGGACTTTTTTCCGGACACCGATGAGGATTGGGTGAATTTATATATATTTTTTGGTTGTGAATGATCTCGATTGTGAATAAAGTGCTTTAATATGTTGTTTTGATGGTTGTTGAGGATTGCAGTTTCGTTCTGCATTGAATACTTAACTTTTTGAGTGATAAGATGGTTCATTTGGATGGTTTTAGATGGCTGATGTCCCCGAAAACGCGAACGAATCCTGTCCCGGTACCGGCAGCGAAAACGCCGGCAAATCTGGAGCCTGTGCTGGTTGCCCGAATCAAGGCGTCTGTGCATCTGGCGAAACCCCGGTGGATCCCGATTTGGAGAGCATCAAGTTCCGGATGAGCGCGATCAAACATAAGGTTGGCTTTGAACTCTTTTGACCCTTTTGAATGTCTTTTTTGAAGGTCTTGGTCCTCTCCGGCAAAGGCGGCGTCGGCAAATCCTCCATCACGACCAATCTCGCCTACGCTCTCGCTGCCGATCCCAATCGCACCGTCGGCGTCCTCGATATCGACATTTGTGGCCCATCTCAGCCGAGGATGTTCGGCGTCGAAGGCCAACAAGTCCAATCATCCGCTTCCGGCTGGTCCCCCGTCTACGTCCAGGAGAATCTCTGCGTCATGAGCATTGCCTTCCTCCTCGAAGACCGGAACAATGCCGTCATCTGGCGCGGGCCAAGGAAGTTCAATCTGATCAAGCAGTTCCTCAAAGACGTCAACTGGGAAGAGCTCGATTACCTCGTCGTGGACACGCCTCCAGGCACCTCGGATGAACACATCAGTCTCGTCCAACTCCTCCTCCAAGCCGGTGTCATCGACGGGGCCATCATCGTGACGACGCCGCAAGAAGTCGCACTGCTGGATGTCCGGAAGGAGATCTCCTTCTGCAAGAAGACGACAGTCCCGATTCTAGGCGTCGTGGAGAACATGAGCTACCATGTCTGCACTCACTGTGGCGGCGAGAACGTCATCTTCCCTCCGACGACCGGTGGCGCTACACAGATGTGTAAGGAGCTGGATTTGGACCTGTTGACGCAGCTTCCCCACGATACGAAGCTGACCAACGTTTTGGACGATGGAAAGGAAGTTTTCGCTCAGAAATATGCCGACAGCGAGCTGGCGAAGAAGTTTGCTCGACTCGCTGAGCAGATTGTCGAGAAGTGCGAGAAGTAAACCCGACTTTTGGATGGAATTCACTTGCCAAATTGTTACATGTTTAAAGTTTGATAGAGTTACTGATAAATAAAGTTATTTTTAGTTGATTTTAAGGGGGATTCGAGTTGAGATTCTCAAATTTACCTTTTTTATTAGCCATTTTACCATTACAGTAATCTGTTTTAGCCATGTCGCCACTACCCCACAGAGTCGTCATCACCGGCATTGGAGCCATCTCGCCGTATGGGACAGGTCTCCCGGCTTTTTGGAATGGTCTGAGGACAGCTTCGAATCCTCTTTCCTTTTCGTCCACTTTGAAGGCTGTCGTTGGAGCAGTTCCATCATCCTCGGATCCGTGTGCCACCTATAAACCTGCCCAATTACGCGAAATGTCTCGTGGCTCCATCTTTGCCGTGACAGCTGCCTCAGAAGCCTTGAAAGATGCCGGAATCGATGAGATGGGTGAAGGTTTTCACGATGAAACGGCTGTCAATATCGGTATGTACCACTAAAATGCGCTTTTATTGATAGAAATGACAATTTGGCAGCTTCTAGGCATGGGAATCGCCGACCTTGAAGCCATCCACGACGCTGGACAGAAGATTGCTAACGGTCAGACTCGACGGATCAGCCCTTATTTTGTTCCAAAGATCTTGACGAACATTCCAGGGTCGTATGTTGCTCTCAAGTGAGTCTACAACCTTTCAAAGTGCTAGCATCGCTAATTTGCATACTTTAGATACAACCTTCGCGGCGGTAACTCCTCCACCACGACAGCCTGCGCTACCGGAGCTTCCAGCATTGGTGAAGCCTTCAATGCAGTTCGGTTTGGACTTGCTCGACGGGCTGTCGCTGGCGCTGTTGAATCCTGCCTCAACCCTACAGCTGTTGAAGGGTTCCGTCGGATGCGCGCTCTCGCTTCTTCTGAAGATGCTACCGCTTCCCGCCCCTTTGACGAACAAAGAAACGGATTCGTCCTGTCAGAGGGCGCTGGTATCGTCGTTTTGGAGCGTCTCGAAGACGTCATCAGTCGCCCGGGCACGACCATCTATGCCGAAGTTCTTGGGCTGGGTTACGGTAACGATGCGTACCATTTGACGGCCCCAAGTGAAAGTGGGCTCGGTTCGACCCTGTGCATGCGACGATGCATCATCAATGCCGGGATTGAAGCTGGAAATGTTGGCTATGTGAATGCGCATGCGACGTCGACGCCAATCGGGGATAAGGCTGAAGCGGCTTCGATTTCGACGGTGAAACCGGGGGTTGCTGTTTCGTCGATCAAAGGTGGGCATTCGATGAATTTAAATGGTGTTTGAAGTCATTTTGAATCCGATTTCAGGCCACACTGGACACTCTCTCGCTGCTGCCGGCGCTTTGGAGACAATCGCCACCGTGATGAGCCTCCAGGAAGGGGTCATCATCGGAACGGCGAATCTCGAGAAGACTGACATTGAAGCTGATGTTGACCTAGTTAAGGATTCTAGCGTCCCGTGGAAGTCTGCTGACAGAAGGATAGCATTGATGAATAGTTTTGGCTTTGGCGGTGCTTTTGTTTCGCTTTGTTTGGGTGAATATAGACCGTAGATGGTTGAATTGTATAAAGATTAGGCCTATTTTGATCGTATCTTGTGATTTTAATGAGTTGGATTGCTCTTTCATACCTGAACTTTTGGCCATTTGTAGTATTTACGTAATTTTTTGTCTTCAGATGTCGCGATATCGGCAAGTCTACGACTATGATGACGACGACGATGAGGAAGAGACCGTCCAGAAGAAGATCTACCTCTCCGATGAAAGCGACCTCGCCGAAGACGACTCCGACGACTATTCCGAATACGATGAAGAAGCGAATGATTCCGAATTGAATCCCGAATCCCCAGCTGATAATGCGTCCAATTCGCCGATGCCCGAAGGAAAGCCATCGACCAGCAGTGCTCCGACGAAGAAGGACCGAAGACCCAGTAGAAGGGACAAGATGGCAGCGCCCAAGATGGAAGAAGAACCGGTCGATGATGTCGTTCGTGGCTTCCCGACGGCCCAACAAAGATTGAAAATGATGGCCCTGAAGGAGAAGGACATCCCTCGATGGGTTTGCCCTGTCTGTGGACTGGCGACGGCGACTCGGGAGAAGTTTGAGAAGCACATCCTGTTCCATGATGACATGTTCATTGTGCTGCAACAGTACTATGAGGAGAAGGATCAACAGTTGGTCCTGGCACAGTCGAAGAAGAGGTACACTGCGGCAGGGTTGGATCTGTTCGAGAAGAAGGGAGCTGCTAAGAAGGCGATAAAAGCAGAGCCTGGAAGTGAAGCCGAAAAGAAGCCAGGATCCAGCGAAGAAGAATCAAAGCCGTCTGAACCCAAATCCAACAAGTCCCTCTTCGACCCATATTTCGGTCAACTTGTCCGTTGGGAGGACTCACCCACCCAGAAGGACCATTCAGATGAACCCTGTAGCTCGACAGATGCCCCGAAACCCGTCCCCCAACAGAAGCAGCCCCAAGTCATACATCCTCGACCCTTCAAGCAACCGTTTCCCGGCCCGATTCGACAACACGAGAAAACGGAGCCAAAAGAGAAGCCGGATGATGGCAGCGATTCCGACAGTGATGCCAGTGGCGATGATCGTCCAGAACCGCCGTATTTTATCATCGAGAACGGTGTCGCGAGGAAGGTTACCGCCGGCGAAGCGTACTACCGGTCAATGAAGGCCCAAACAAGAGAGCGGACACCCGATTTGCCTTTAGCCGTTGGCCGGAAGGGTTTCAAGCCTGAAATCGATCCAGAAGTGCTAAAAGTGTTAACGCCGGACTTTGGACGGCCTTTGGGGGCGCCGCATTTTTCGAAACCGGATAAGACTATCAAGGTGGGTTCAGCCTTTTTCGATGTTGTTTTCATGCTGAAAGTTTGCAGATTGAACAGCAAAAGTACAGTTGCACCTACTGCCCTACCGAAGCTCCTGGATATGATCGAATTCGGCAAATGTTGGAGCACAGTAAGTCGATGTTTGGGGATTTTCAGGACTTACAGTACCTCTTTTCAGTGTATTTCGATCACTGGGTTGACATTGACAACCTCGAACTATCGACACCGACCTATTCCTATAAAGTTGCCTCCGCCGACACCTGCAAGGAGTTCCACCGGCAGTGTCCGTTGAGGAAGCTTCCACCGTCGGAGTTCCTTATGCACGTCCTGGTGGCCCATACAAAGCAGCTTCTCGGCGGTATCAGCACCAAAGTCGCTCTAAAGATGTCCCTATCTGTCGCTGGTGATGACTTTGGTTTCAACGTCAAGTTTGAAGAAATGCCGGGCGCACTTATCCAGGAGCTCCATGATGCGAAGGCCTATGTGAAGCGGTTCAATGCGAACGATCGCCGTCACCCGAGAATCAAGATTGCCCCTGAAAAGGCGAAGGAGCCAGAGTTGGTCCAACCGCCGGGACGACTTGTGCCGATGATCGATCAGGATGGACGAAAATGCGCTCAAATCATGCTGCCCAATACGGCTTTACCGGAAGTGGCTCTGCAGCCGACGGAGGGCGGTGTTCCGGAGCAGAAGCCGGTGGTTCAACGACAGGTTCAACCACAACAACCGCAGCCACGACCAGTTTTTGTGACGCCACAGATTCCGACCACAGTTACAAATGGGCCGAAGCCATCTGAAGTGATGTTTGTGGATCCGTCTGGTAAGCCTGTACCTGGCATAAAGCGAGTCATGGACCCTCAAGGGCGCATTTCGTTCCAAATTCCGAAGGGCTACAAGGTCGCGCCTGCCCAACAGCAACCAAGAATGCTGATTCCGCCACCGTCATTGCCGACTCAAGCGACGCCTCGGTCGAATCTTCCGATGCCGTTGAGCAGTACAGTGTCCAGGCCGACGACGACAACGATGCCTCGTCAACCGACGGTGCCATTGAGTGCCACTGTGCCGCAATTGACGCGTCAACCGACGCGGATGCCGACACCACAACCGTCAGCACCGGCGCAGCAGCAACGACAACCACCCCCGCAACGGATCCCCGTCATTCGACCCGTCCAGCAGGGTCCCCGACCAAATGTCGTTTCGATCGTTCGTCCGATGCCGTTGAGAGCGCCGACGATGGGCCCCGGACAGATTCGGATCGTGCAAAAGACGATGGCACCTGGGACGAGGCCGATAACGACCATTACAACGAGACCGATGACGACTACCGCTCCGACGCCGGTTTCTTCGGCTGCGAGTTCATCCAAACCGGCAACAGCAGTTTCAAGCGAGGAATACATTGACGTCGAAACGGTGGATGAGGCCCCGAAACCGAAGCAGCAACCACCGAAACGCATGATGGCCTTGAGCAATCTGGTGCCGAGATATCCGGGCCAGCAGCACCAGCAACAACCACAGTCCCAACCTGGAGTGACTACAGTGAGACCTGTGCGTCCAATGCGAAAGGAAGGCCCCGCGGCGATGAGAGTGACTCAACCTGCGGTGATGGCGGCCCCTGGACCACGAGGACCTCGACCCACGGCTACCACGATGATTACGAAGGATGCCAATGGTAAAATAGTGAGAGTTGTGCGGACGCCAGCGATGAGGGGGTCGACGATAGTGCAGAAGCCGGCGACGAAGGCCGGAGCGACGACGAAGCCAGTTCAAGGACTCGCCGCCAAACCGAAAGCCAGACCGAAGCCGTCGATTCTGCAGAAGAAGGCCGCGACGCCGATAGCGAACAAGGCCCTGGCTTCGTTGAAGCAGGCGGCAACGGCGACAACGCTGAGAAAGAAGCCCCTGGCCGGAAAGCCAAAAACGGCGAAGCAGACGGCCGGCGCGATTCCAGCGAACGAAGCAGCACCGGGACCGGGAACGATGACATTCATTACGACAAGAGGCGAGAAGCGGACATTCGTGGCTCCATCGGATCATGAAGTTCAGGAGTTGCTAAAATCGCCGTCGAAGAAGAAGGCGAGGTCGAAGTCGCCCGCGAAAAGGGTCATTGGCGTGAAGGCGAGGACCACCGCGACGACGACAACGGCAAAGTCAGAGGAAGCTGCAGCTGCATCTCCGGCAGAGAAGAAGGCTCGAGTCGTTTTGCCTGCGAAGATGCCGCTGTCCGCTGCTCCACCGCAAAGAACTATCAAGCGCATTCCAGCGCCGTTGATAGTTCCGATCACGACGGCGAGCCCGGATACGCCGAAGGAAGCTTCTGAAGAATCTGCCCCGATGGATGCAACTGCCGCCGAGCCGATTCAGGTTGACCACGGCGATGTCCCGGAATCGCCGATTGACATTCTGACGGTCGATGAACCGGAGGTCACGAGACCCAACACCTTTGACTTTGAGCCGCAGCTACAGACAGATGGCGCCGCCAACCAGATGCCATCTTCCAGTGCCATGGCCTATGATCAACAGATCGACACGGACATAGTCAACGAGTTTCTCACTCCGACCTCGAGTGCCGTTGAGCTGGCCCCGCAGAATGATGGCACCTATGTTGTTCAGTCCCAGATGCCGGGCTCTAATGTCAATGACATATATGCTGATGCCAAGTATGCCTATGCTTATCAAGTTGCTGGCGTGGGTACCTCGGAGTCGCTGACGGACGGCAATTATGTTGTGCAGTCCCAGATTCCAGTGACCAGTGCCGATGGCAACTACGTTTATCAGCCTCAGATGGCCGGAGAAGGATCCTTTGAGCAGCAGTATGTCGACAACTCGAATGGCGCCACTGTGCAGTACAACCCAATGTATGAATTTGGTGACGATGCGGATGAGCAGCTGTTGAAGGACTTTTTGGAGCCACCGCCGCCAGGATCGCAGACGAGTTTCTGTAAGTTTTTTCTCATCTACCTTATACCAGATTCAATGTTCAATTTGGTGATTTTCAGTTTCGAGCACCCCGACGGAACAAGCCGAACAGCCTCAACAAGAACCAGAACAACCACTGGCTTCCTTCGATGAATCGCAAACGACTTTTGGTAAGTTTTCAATGATCTCACTGCACTTACCTTGAAAGTCAATGATTTGGCAATGCTTGTGTTTTCAGTTTCGAACGTTGCCGCAGAACAAATTGAACATGCTTTGCCCGAACAAGAAGAACAAGCTGAACATCTCCCCCTTCAACAAGCACCCGAAACGTCAAGCATCAATGAACATGTTGAAGAAGCACCCACCGAAAAAGCACCTTCAGCCGAGGCAGAACCGGCCCCTGCAACTGTGGCAGATCCTACAGACACCGACGACGAACCGATCGATATCATGCATTGATTTTTGTATTGTTTATGTTAAATTTGATCTCAATTTTGTAACCATATCCTTTTGTATTGAACTATTTGCACCTGTTGAAATCTGATAGAAACTGACGATTTATTGGTTTTGGTAAAACATGCATGAAGGCCAGCAGTTAACGTGAAAATAAATAATAGTCGCCAGCTATATGTTCGCACATTTCCTCACTATCGAAAGTGTGATGTTTGTTTTCAATCCTTATGAATTTTTCGCCTACAGCATTCGAGGGATTCACTTTTTGAGAAGTTTTTAACCTGTCTCTGGCTGCCCTGGCAATCCCAGCGCGAAAGAAAACGCAGGTGAATATGAGAGACAAAGGAAAAAGAGGAGTGCGTCTATTGATTCTCCGCGAATGACTTGGAATTAGTACTTGGTCAGACATTTGCGTTGTGCTTCGTGTCTCCATTTGCCACGTCCACATAATATATGTCTTTTTTCGGTACCCGTTCTTTAAAGCTATTCTACAAAACGTGATTACGGTGCACATTACATCAGTCGCCGACAATATCAATATGCCGTTCCCAATCACCAAACTGGCATACGGTCTTCGTTGCCGTCTTGCCGAACTTACTACTCCTTCCGAACGGTACAACCTGCAAGTTGCCGCAGGCAGCATCAACATTTGCCCACCTCAACTTCAACCTGTTGAAGCAGCGGATTGGGTTGTTATCAGCAGCGATGATACTGGCATATTTGTGGAATTAAATGATCGTTCACCAGTGCCATTCAACACCAGCAAGTTATTCCAATGTAACGTGCAGCTGGTGTTAGATGAGCTCAACGAAACGGATTTGACGACCTTGGAAATCATTACGGTGAAGCCAATAGAACTGGATTTTGCTTATTGCACCACAACTCCCACGTTCATCCAGAAAACAGTTTCTTGCTTGGTGCGAGGAAATGTGAGAAAGTCGATCATCGCTGGCGACCCCTACAGCACTCCTCAAGACATTCGAAGGGCACATCCGGTCTGTTTATCGACAGTAATTTCATCTTTTCCGAACATCGAATCCTTGTCACTAGAATATGTATTGCCGACTTCTTGGGTGCCTAATTTGGAGCCACACCAGACTACCAAGTTATTAGATCTGCATATTATTGGAACCGTTGATTCCATAAGAGGGGTGAATTTTGCAGAATTTTATAAAGTGGGTTTTTGTTGATAACTCACTTATAAACGCATAACATACTTCTAGAAGCAACCAGAACAATTCGTTTTGACATTTGTGTGTGATATTGACACCCCCGAATTGAGAGAAATCGTCAATCGATATTTCATCCAATGGGACCCCAACGGTGATGATGGATATAATTTTACACTTGATTTCTATACCAGTTGTGAGTACTATGTGTTAAAACGAAGTAGTTAAACAGTTTTGTTGATAATGGTATCACAATACCGCCTTTAGCGAGTATACAATGTAAAGAAGTACACATATCAAGTTTTTATTAAAACGGATTTTCTGGGAAAACCGAACAGATCCGGACCCTTTGTGATATTTTAAAAATTAATTTACAGATCGATGTTTTGAATAAATATTAACAAAAATTTACATTAGAGCGGAGTTTATGCAAGATTTACTATTTATGAAATGGTTCGAAATCTAAGACACAATGTTGATTATGATGTAAAATCAATAAAACTGCATAACTAGACTGGACAACAGCCAGCGGCAACGCTGTCACTTGGTTGGAATTAGACAGGGTTTTGCCGACTTCTTGGCTACCTGATATGGAGCCACACCAGACTACCAAGTAATTACGATTGGATTTCCGCGTGGAAAGTATGATCCCCATTAGAAGTTTTGATTTCGCGGAATTTTACAAAGTGAGTTAAACGAATTTGATTTAAAACTTAAATAATTCCAAAATAAACTGTTTTCAGAAACAAGCAGAAGGATGTAAAATGCAACTGGGGTATGTATTATTGATTAAATGTGACAGGGGAATCAAATGCTACATAAGAGGGTTAGCATGAATTGCCTCTGGAGGTTATATGTCTATCCATGGATGCTTTGGCTTACTCATACGGGTTGCCCAACGGTCTTCGACTAAAACAACCAACAAATACCCTGTTTTCATTTGTACTTCGACAGATCTGTGCCTCGCTTTCTCCTTTTTAGTGTCTTCCTTTTTTCGAACTAACGTTTGGTGTTAATTAATTTTGGATTGAGCATTGAAAAAACAACATTTCATTTCTTAGAATTATCTTTACCACGCTCAAGCAAAGATGTCAAATTACTGTAATAAGAATTCCAGAAAACGTAATTTACAAATATAAAAGCTATTTTGTGGAAACAACAAAATCTGTTTTCGCAAATACTTAGTTTTAGGTAGTTCTTAACTTTGGTAAAACATCATTATCAGATGTTGCGGATTCGAAGTAAAATTTACAATTCTATCGTAAACGTTGATGACCTCGAATGTTCCGAATGTACAAAACACCAGGGCATGATGCCGCAAGAAAGTTGTAAAGTAAATTGATCCCCAACCTTCGAGATCCAAAAATTGAAAATGCAAATTTGGCTGTTGAATGCCGTTGTTGTTCACAGAGTCAGAATCGAGTGCACTCACTGACCGGCGGCGCCGCCAGTTCCGGGACTGGAAAGGCCTGATTCAAGGCGCAGGGATACAGACTTCAAAAAAAGGCGGTTCCAGGCTCGAGTGACCACCGTTTCCATCCCCGAACGAAGCCATGTTGGGCTGTGTGTTTCCGTGGACTGTAGTGAGTTTTGTTTTGAGTGTTTTTGGCATGTTTTGCGAGGTTTCTAGCTTTCAAAGTCGATTTTTAGCTCCAACTCGTAATAATAGCGATCCTCTTCTCGGCGTGTTCAAAGAAGAAACCTCAAAATCGGCGACCACCACCGGGGGCATCCGCCAGATCGGCTCGATCTGTAAGTTCCTTTGGCATTTTGACAGTTTTGGGCTATACTACTGTATAGGGAGCCTCCGCCCAGAATGGTTCACGTAGCGGCTCGGCGCAACCCAACTCAAACATGCGTTCAGCGCCATCGCGCTCTTCGGCCCAGAAGTCAGGCCGTCCCGACAGTAAAGAAAAGTACAAGGGCAAAAAGCGCATTTCCAGTCAGATGAAGACCCCGGAAAGCAAGTCCGGCATCCCGGATGACGACTATGGCGAGGTCGCGGAGCCGACGACAAGTGCCAAGAAGCGGCGCGAGGCCGAGTTGGAGCGCGAAAAGAGGGATAAAATCAAGAAGGGCTTCTATCAGGTGCGTTTTTACAACATTTGGATCGATTTGAACTTTGCTTTCAGGAAAATTCCGACGAAGACGACACACTCGAGCCCATCAAATCCCTGAAACAGGAGCAAACAGAGGAATCGACGAAAAAGTCGTCCAAGAAACGCCGCCGATAGCTGACTGACAGCTAACAAATTTGTTTCGATTGATCATGCAGTAGCCATAAAAGTTATACTGGGTAGTTTTGTTTTCAAAAAGTTTGTATTTATACTTATAAAAAGCATAAAAAACGAAAAAGAGTTTCTGGAGGTATGGGGAATCGAACCCCAGCCCTCTCGCATGCTAAGCGAGCGCTCTACCCCTGAGCTATACCCCCAACGAAGACATAAGATTT
The DNA here is from genome assembly GCA_000341325.1 of Panagrellus redivivus. NCBI lineage: Eukaryota > Metazoa > Nematoda > Chromadorea > Rhabditida > Panagrolaimidae > Panagrellus > Panagrellus redivivus. Next base: position 173,368 of record KB455313.1, on the reverse strand, counting down.
AGATTGGGTAGGGTTGGCGCAGAGAAAATAGGCTGATTACAGGATTTCGGTGATGAAAATTGATGAAAAAAGTTTCTATTAGATTGGATGTCTGGAAAGTGCGCGAATCGGATAAAGGAGATCGGAAAAACGTGTTTTGGTTTGCGCAGTTTGAAACCCTTGGCATTGTGGACTCAACGCAAACGCTTACGTCGAGCCAGCTGTTCCATGGAAGCAGCGAAGGTCGTTGCTGTGGAATCTGGCTGGCTTCTCGCTCCGATTCGATGTATTCTGCCTAGTCTATGTGATACTTATTGAAGCTAATCGCTAGTCTGTTTGATTGAGGTCTTTCATCCTCAGGGAAACCCATTTTTGGAGGCTGTTTTGAACATATTTTGATTTCCACTGTTTGTTATATATATTTGACAACAATGCACCCCTTCTCGGCCGCGGTTTTACTCCTTATCGCTTCCATAGTGTCGACAGAGTTCAATGCCGACCACATCTCCGACACGGACCACTATACCATCAATTATCTGCCATATTCGGAGTACGGGACTGAGGAAGTGAAGAACATCATTCGGAATTCTCCCGAGCGGGCTTTTCCCATCAAGACTGCCGAGAAAGAGATCTACAGCTGTATTTTACCGGTGGTTCATAACGGGGTGAGTCTATTTTAACGTTATTAAGTTGATTGGAGACACTTGGATGGATTCGGATATATAAAATTATGTTTTTAGGGCCAAACAAGTCTGGAGAACTACAAGGGCCCGACCCCGGCCGAATTCCTTCAGCCGCTGTATGACGATAGGGTCATTTCGCTGTATGGAAGCAATGGATATTGGTTGTATGATGTGGCGCATGGACGCTACGTCTTGCAGTACCATGAATCGAAGGATGCCAAGACATCGCGGACGGAGTATTATCTCGGCAATTATCGGTTGGATCAGACTGTTGAGGTGAGAAATTTGCCTTTTTCAGATATCTGAAAGGGAATGGAAGTCATTTCGAGGGTTTCAGGACGCCAAAAAGTTCGACCAACTCAACCCACCGGTCACCACGATCAACAATGTCAACTACCCCTACTATCCTGTCTATTACCGTCACGGAACTGCATGTGATTTGACTGGGAAGCCGAGAACGACTACTGTCATGTATATTTGTCATGAGGTTGGTTATTTTTAAGAAAACGACGAAAAAAGTCGCTAAAACGACAAAAAAGCTGTTTTTATAAAGTAAAATGGCCGAAAAATGCCGATTTTAACCCCCAGCGATTCCAGAATTCCCGCAGCGTCTTCCATTCCATCACTGAAGTCAGCACCTGCAACTATGAAGTCATCATTCTGACGTCCCTCCTCTGTGCCCACCCAGCCTTCGCTCCCCAGACCTCGCCCGAATATGAAATCCGATGCTACAGTATGGACCCTGATTCGACCAAGACCCGTCCCGCGGCACTTCGCGACCTCGAACAGAAGGCTTCCAATGACTATTTCGAGCAGTATGCCATGGAACATGGGAAGTCTGCGGCGGCGCTGAAGAGTGCCGAGTTCTCCAACCTGGTCAATGCCAAGAAGCCGAGGGTCGTCACCCCGGAGAAGCGTGGAGCTGGTATGGCCTTGGAAGAGAAGAGGGCGCCGACCCCGGCGCCAGCTGAGTTCGAGGGAGAGTTCCTGGAGAGCCACATTGACATGATGAAGAAAGCGTTCAGTGGGAAGACTGTCATGTTGCAAGACTTGACGCGGACCTTGACTGATGAGGATTTGGTGTTGATGGATGCCTTCTGGGCCGGACGGAGCTGCTTCATCGGCGGTCAGGGCTATTGGAAGTTTGAGATTTGCTATGGTGGAAAGGTTTGTTGACCTTTTTTGGTCTTTTGAAAGTGATGTAAGCCTTTTCAGATCACCCAATACCACGTCGAAAACCAAAAACGCACCCGTGAAATCATCCTCGGCGAATTCGATCCCGCCGAACACAAAGCTTGGTTCGAAAAGAACAAGAAACACGCCATCAAGCGGGATACTAACATTATCCGCCAGGTCACGAACTTATACAGCCATGGAGATTACTGTAATGAGATCGATGCTCGTCGGCAAGTCTAATTTCACCAAAATTTGAATCCTTCAACGACCAATTTTAACTTCCAGCACCGTCCAAGTCAAATTCCGTTGCCGTGCCCCCGCCGAAGACACTACCCCGTCCATCATGCTCATGTCCCTCGACGAACCGACAACCTGCACCTACACTTTGGTCCTTGAATCGACCCTCATCTGCGAAGGCATTCAACTCGTCAATGACGATGGCTACATTTCCAAGGCCGAATCCGCGATTATCTTCGATGAGCAGGATTTGCTGAAAACGAAATATCTCGACGGTGAAGAGTTGAATGAGATTGCCGAACACGTCAAGGAGGTCTTTGATGACATCTATGAAGCACAGCGGGCACGAAACCAACGGGAATGGGAGGATATGCAGGAAGCGGAGTACAACGAAGCGCAAGAAGAGGAAGAAGAACCAGAAAATGAGGAGCTTTGAAGCTCGCAAGTGTTGTTCCGCGTGACTTGCCATGGTTAAATGTTCGAATAGAGTGTTGCGGGGTGTTATTTAGTAATTTATTTTAAGTGATTGATAAAGTTAATAAAGTAAAAGTACTGTATTTGTTGGATTTGGTTGAATTGGGGGGATGTAAATAGTACATACTGACGTTGATTGGTATGGGGTCACTTATTATGCTTAATCGTGTAGCACGTTAAGCTTTGAAAACAATAATAATGATGTAAAAGTGAAAAAATGGGTCGAAAATGCGGTAAAACGTCGCCAAATTGTGAAAGTCAGGTGGTCTTCGAACGCGTGCGTATTTTATGTCTCGACCCGAAAACGCGCGCCTTTGTCGCTGTTTCCGGCCGCTGATTGTTTTTCGTTTTTCTGGAGCGTCGTTTTTGTTGCCTTTTCCACGCATTTCCGCCTTCTTCCATCCAAATCGTCTTCCCATCGGCTTCTACAACCATACCAGAATCACTATGACGAAGGTAAGCTCTTCCATTCCACGTCCTTTCCCTAATTTGTTTCATTTCCAGGTTCAAACCGATGTCTCAGCTGACTATGAGACCATGGACCCACCGAAAGTGACCGACAAGGGCAGTCTTGTTTTCAAAACTTACGGACACTTTGGAAAACTGGAAAACACTGATTGGTATTTTCGGGGATATCTGGATCCACAGAATGAGGCCTCTGTTTACATGGTTTTGTCGGTTCGGATATATATGGAGCCCAAGCCTGCTGTGACCCGTGTATGTGGTGTGTTTGAAGTTGCTAAAGAGAAGACATTTGGTCAGTTTTGTTCCCCTTATCCGGTGAACCTTTGTTTCATTTCAACTGATTTCAGCCTTTGGTCCTGTCGAGTTCGAAAGAAGCAAGCAAGTCACTGTCATTCCGAGCATTCCGAAGGACTTGCTGGTCAACGACAGTTTCTTCAAGAAGTTTCGGATCACGTTTGAACATGGCGACTTTGGGTGCAAGCATTTTGCGACGAGTCCGACTGTTTTCGATTGTGTCACGTCGGCCGAGCACTATGTTCCCGATTTTGGGGTTACAGTGGGAAAGAAAAGCCTGAAGGTAACTAACGCGACTTTCTAGACAGCTCTCTGATGCCAATTCCAGGTCCACCGCCACTTCCTGTCTATGGTATCCCCGGTCTTCCATGCCATGCTCAATGACACCTCGAAAGACGTCCAAACGAGCATCACGATCGACGACTTTGACATGGCCACAGTCAAGAACACACTTGATTTTTGTTACGGCCGGGGTGGAACGAAACCTGTGCCGGAAGTGATTGAAATGCTCAAGTTTGCGGACAAGTATGACATCAAGATTGCTACCGTAAGCTAACTTCAACTTCAATCCCGCGCCTTTAGTTTTCTGTTTCAGAAATGTCTGACCGACCATCTCGACAAGATCCTCAACTACGACAACAACTTCTGTGCAATTGCCATGTATGCCTGGCAACATTGTAAGGAATTGCGGCCCAGATGCGTCAAATTTTACAAGAAGTTTCACCGCGAAATTACTTTGACGCCAGCTTTTGTCGGAATGCCAGTGGAAGCGCGTGATTACTTCATTATTGAGGCTGCCAATGCGAAAATTGGTGATAAAGATAGCACTTAATGAGTTTTTTTGCGGATTTTGTTGAGTAATTTTGTTTTTCGACTAGATTTGGTTATAAATTGTTGATATTTGTGTCTAAATGGCTGACAGTTTTGTGAAGGAGTCGTTTTTACACTCATAGATACCTCATTTTGATGTTTTTGACCGGATTTTTGTTTCAAAATGCAGCTTTCCAGGTCAGTTACAGTACTCGTGCCTCAAAATGACTACGGTAGGTCTCGTTTTTTTAATGATTTCAAGCTTAAATTCAAAAACTTCCAGGTGTTCTACTCCACCGCCAAGGTCGAACGCCCCGAAAGCCCAGTATCAGAGTGCGAAGATGGTCCCTACATTTTTGAGACTCGCGGAAACTGGCATCACGACTTTGAAGGTGCCGATATGGGATATCGGATTCGTGGTTATGACAACCTCGGCGACCCGGATGACACGATTCGCATCACCCTCAAATACTACAAACAGGATGAAGATACGCTTGCCCTGGCCCGTGCTCATGGCAGTCTTGAAGTGGGTAGGAAAACTTTTGGTTGGTTTTTGAACGATTTTGCGACCGTTTTGGTTAATAACGCCGTTTTCAGTGTTTGGTCCCGTCGAATTTGAAGGCAATTACGAACACGTCATTATCCCGAGCCTGCCGAAAAGCGAGTTTCCCTTCGAGACAAAACCTATCAAAGCGTATGTTACCTTTGAAATTAGCGATTCGAACTGCCAGCATTTCACGGGCCCGACCATGTTGGATTGTTTCTCGGCTGCGGGTCACTAT
>KB455313.1:155369-165823 GCA_000341325.1 Panagrellus redivivus | reverse complement strand
ATCATGGCACTGATCCCCCCTCCCCCCGTCCATCGATGACGTAATTTCTGGACAGCCCCTAACAGGTGCACCGACATGACATAAGCCGCGCAGAAGATAATCGGCGGTAGTAAGACGATAAAAAAAGTGTCTGATGATAGTGTAAAATGGGCGCTGTCAATGTCAAAGAATGAGAATATGAAGCCGACTAATAGGCCGGCTAAGATTAAGCAGGCGGAAACTGGGACGAGGCTGGCAAACTTTTTGTTCGTGTGGAATACTGTAAGATTTCAAAGTTTTGGTGAAAGTTTCAAGTTTTTATAACTTACACAATTTCGCAATCCCAGCCACAATAATCCAAATCGCCATCAATAAAGGGTCCTGGACATGGTGCCAGTTGAAAGCAATCAAATCAAACTTTCCAATGCCTAAAGCTGGCCCCTGTTCGGACACCTCTGAGCCTTCTAAACCATCTTCAAGGCCATTATGGTTAACATCGGTGAAGCTTCTGGGATCATTGTTGTCCACATCCTCAGTATATCCAAAATTGGCGTCACCAAAACCCGTCGATATCCCAGCCATCACAACACAAATCCCAAACGGGCAAAAAAAGTCGACCGACCTCATTTTTGACTAACTCACGTAACTTAACTGAAGTCAACAAGAAAAGAAGTCTATGTACATTTGCGGGAGCCCCGATGTCTTTTGAAAAGCTGTGATCGGACCTAAAAATGAATGGGTACACCTGTACATAAGGACATGTGTCACGCCAAGGGGGACCTCGCACCGAAATCGTGTTCCATTGTTTCACAGCTTCGAGACGATAGGACTACTTGTTGGATTAGAATGGCCATACCTATATTAAGGATGCGGGATCTCGTGTAAAAGGATGATCCTGGGCGTGTGTTTACGTTGCAAACTGGCTTCGATCTGTGTGTTTTGGACAGAATTTTGCAGGTTGTGTTTAGTTATGCTTTTTAAAAGCATTTTTTATGGTATTTGCTTTCGGTTGCTATTGTGTAAAAAAGTTCACGTAGCGTTCAAAATAAAGATGATAGTGATCTATGTTTTAAAGATCGGAAAATGTAACGGGGAAACCCTTTGGTAATCGGCAAACCCTTTACTTCTTACCGTCAGAACCAAAGTCTGGACTTTATTTGATACCATCAGCCGTTAAAAAACCTACTTTTGACATTGGGAGAACCGAACCTAATGCCTCTAAATAAAAAAATATAAGTGCCAAGTCTTTAACACGAAGTTAAAGCAGTTGAGACACCATTTTAACAAAATCTTGCATAAAACAATTCAGAAATAGCAAACAAAAACACAAAAGTGCATAACGATACGCGCGATTAACCCCATTCAAACATATTCCCCAATTTTATGATCCACAGCATGTTGTCGATGCAACCTTTTACGGAAGTTATGATTTCAAACGATGAATAAACACAAATCTCATGTACTTTGACTGTTGGTATTTGCTGTGAACAGGTTAGGTACGAAATATTTGCACCCCTAAAAAAACCAACATTGTTGTCTTTTTCTCATGTTTTGTAAAGTTTTTTATGATTCAACTCGTTCGTGGCAGTGTATATCCGTATGTAGACTATTAGTTTGTTTGTTTAATAGTAGCCGAGATAAAAAAAAATGTGACATGCAGTATTTGTGTTTTAGTTTTTGTCGAAAATTTACTTCCTGTTTTTCGAAAATACTGCAAACAAAGCAAACATAGTAATGCGAAAACCAATTCATAAAGTTTTATTTAATGATAAGTCATTTGAAGGCAGACAAAGTAAACTGGTAGTGATGATCAATAAATAACTATAAACAGTGAATACTAATTAGATCTGTTTCCGAGTAGGTCTATCGGAACGACAACGACAGTCGATTTTTCATGCATTCTGAAAAGATTTATTGCATTGTTTTCTGGATTTTCAATTAACAAAACCTACGCCAAGTCAGTTAGGGTTTGTAAACTTTTCAGTTGCATGGCCCCAGGCGCATCTGCCAATGAAAGCGCTGCCCTTCGGATGTAAGTTGCCGCTTTTTCCTCACTTTCGGCTTGTAGGATTTTTGTTCGGGATTCTCGAGTTGCATCGGACTAAAATTTGACGATCAAAATCAAAAATTAATGGATTCCGGTGGGATACCTCAGCCGTGATGGCATGTTGAGTCGATTCCGGAAGTACGATATCCCGGAACTCGAATCGCTCGACTTTCACACCCCATCGGCAAGTTGTGTCATTCAAAACTGCCTGAAATGATGAAATTAGACAAAATTCAAAACCGCATAAAGGACACCTGCAAAAACTCTGCCGTCAAATCCCTTGTGGTCAAAATCTCGGCCAACTCCATATTGCTCAACACGCTGCGAATGGTCGTTTGGCACAGCAATTCCACCGATAAGTGCACATTTGAAACGTTCAATAACGATGCAATGGGATTATTTGTTCGCGTATACACGACTGCATCGACAAAAATTGGCACGGCATCTTTGGTGAGAACCTGTGGAACTCAGACAATTTTAATAATTTATGTTTACAATTTTTGCAAAATTGGACTCACTTGCTGTTTCGGAACCGTGAATAACCGCGTTCGAACATCAACGATCTCGAGTTTATCCACAAAGGGCAGTAAAAACCATAAGCCTGGACGTAATGGCGGGTCAGTGTGTAATTTCCCGAGTCTGAGAATGATCCCACGCTCGTATTGACGGACTACCTTTAATTGGAATTCAAAATTTGATAAGAAAAGTAAAAGTCTCACCTTAAAAACGCAAAACATAGACAATGGAAACGTAACTATCACAAAAATATAGCTAGCAAAGACGAAAATCAATCCTAATATGTCTAAATTATCGTCGCCATCGGCAGAAATGCCACCACCACCAGTGGCAACGGTGTGCATGCCCTCAGGGACTGTGTTGAGCGGGGTTGTGACATCGCGTTGGTCTTTCATCAGGAAATTTTGGGTGAACGCTGTAAATTGGTATAATTAAGCCAAGGGAAATGAAAAAGTAGAAAGCACTTTAATTTGGATTCGAAGCCTTCGCCAAAAACGGCACAATAATTCATGAAAGAACAACCTTCCAGTTGCCGGACGACAGTGCCAATGAGCGTGAAATGGCATTGACGGGAAACTGGGGAGAGGGCCAGCTTGGCTATTCTAGCTTTTATAGGGACGGAATGGAAGGCCGGCTATGTCTGGCATAACTTTGCCTGAATGGGTAGGCTAACAGGTGGAGGCCGAGTTTTTGGTAATTTGAAAAATAATCGTATAAACTTTTGGCTATATGTTAAAATAACTGTGTTTTAGTCGAAACTACGCGTGCCCCAAAGTCAGCCACCAACTTCTAAAACCAAATATATCAATGACGACCGCGGCTTGAAGCCAAAATAAACGCATGAATGACCGCCGGCAACACAAATCCAACGCACATTGGAAGTAATCTGATTCTGATTCATCAGTGAAACCACACATCTCATTTTACCATTTTCCATAACTTATCTTTCATCCCATCCCGGCCCATTATGCCATCCCTGTCCCCTTTCCAACATTTATATTTATCGATGTTTATTTTTTCTTCTCTTTCTGTTGCTGTTATGGGGATGGAGGTGTGTCGAGGTATGATTGGTTGTATAACAATAATAAGGACTTGAGTTGGGAATTACGCATGATCGGAAGAAGCTTGTACAACAGAGAGCATACTTACAATAATAAAAAACCAAAAAACAGATTCACTAAAATAGCTGAGGTGGAACGGTTGTATAAATTGGAACCAGAGATAGTATGAGAGCATTGTTTCTATGTAAATAATGGCATACGGTACACACATGTGTCAAAATAAGGATGTTTTTCTTAATTTCGTAACAAAAGTAGCACATTGATGGAAAAAGGCATCCAACCAATTTGGTCTTTAGTGAAACAGAGGAGAATCAACCGCGCCACGTGGGTGGTGGGCATCTGACTGAGAGTACGGTGAAAAAACAACAAACATAACTGGCAAAATCAAAAGTTGTTGAAATCGTAATAGTTACCAGAAAATTAATTATAACGATGAACTCGCATTTTTAGACGACATCATATTTAGTGTGTGAGTGTGTGTTTTTAAATAATTATAAAAAAAGGCCTGAGGTTTTAAAATTGAGAAATTTGTGAGTGGGGTCCGCCATAACAATGAGCTGGCTAATGGAAGAACTATGTACACGAATTTGAAGTTGGTTGATAACCACACAAATCGTAATAAGAATATCAGTGATAGTTGTGGATGGATGGATTGACGATGTAAGTTTGACATACCGACGGTTCTACACGCTTTGCGACGATAACAATCCCTGAGTATGGTGAAGCTGGGGAACCGTAGCATGGATAACTGACAACGACAAAGTACGTCGATCGCGTGAATGGCGACTTTTTGAGACCATCGCGCGGAAGGGCAAAGACGGCTAGACTGACTAACTCGCTTTTTCGAGGAGAGGAATACATGTGTGACGAGATAATTAATGATTAGAACGTAAGGCTAGCTAATATAAGCCTAGTTTAACAAACGTGACAAAAAAAGTCAATTTGACCATTCTGATGACATGTCAACAAAACTGAGAATGACAAAATACAACAACAAGAAAAGAAGATTTGACTGATTTCAGCAGAAACTGGATCTGGATTCTGGCGCGCCGGGGAACGAACGAGCGATGGACACAGGAATTGATGGATCTTCATCGGGGGGTGGGATTGACGCGAAAGACGGCGGCGGCTCAATCGTGCTGGGTCTGCATCAAGTGCAAGTTGAAGTCGAGCGAGTTCGAATATACCTTGCCGCAGCGGTTGCACTTCAGCGGGTTGTCGAAGCCATGGTAGCCACGGTGGATCGTGTACAGGGCCATGTCACCGAAGCCCATATTGCACGTGTGGCAATGGTTCACGTAGACAGGGGTGTCCTGGAACGAAATTACGATAAGTACTTATCTTTTAAACTTTGAAATGCTGCCAATGAGCAACACAGATACGGTAGCGCGATTTCAAAACACAAAAATCGAAAAAAAGTGTGCTACCGTACCCCAAAGTACTGTAAAAGTGCCAACTTCTCTCCCTGATAACTTTCTCCTTCCGTTGGATCAACTCCACAGTCATGCCGCAACCCAAATGTGTGTTAGCATGATAATGGCTGTTCGGCCGGATAGCAAATAGCACCCGGCCGAAAGTACACCATGTTGCATTCGGCCTAAAATCAACTTTACTCCAACTCCGATATATTTCTTGATAACTTTCTTTGAAGTCGATTTTGGCTTCAATGCCAGGTCACCTTGACCTTTCTGGGTTATGTTAGTAAAGCGATGCGGTAAAAAGACTTACAAACTGTGTCGGAGCATTGAAGGGCATGCCATTGTCCTCGGGCGATGATTTACCCTGAAGCCGGGCGGAAATCTCTTCCAGACGGACGGAGTTCTTGGCCTTGCGTTTGCGTGATCCGTTGGACCCAACACTTCGGTTGTCAGTGCCGCTTCCGACATCGGCCGGTGATGACGAGCTGCGATCGCCGGAACTGTCTTCAGGTGAAGGAGACAGTGGCGAGTGGACGTCGACCTCCATCTTGATGATGGGCGAAACCGCGGGCTGGGAGGTCGGAGGCGGAACGCTGACCATCGGGGGATGCGCTAGCGCCATCTGTTGCTGCTGTAGTTGCTGGCCTGCACGAAGAAGGACATCGTGAGCTGTGAATCCCTGCATTGGCGGTTGTTGATGTAGCAGGTACTGGAAGATGTTGCCCAGTGCCGCTGATGACTGCGTTGGTGGAGGCGGTGGTGGTGGCGGCGGTGGAGCCGCGGCCGCAGCCGCAGCGGCGGCATTCGCTTGAAAGTGGGCGACGTTATGTTGGACCATGGCTTCGGAGGCGTTCGTCGAGAAGTCGCACATTGTGCAGTTGAACGGAGCCGGGAGCTGGTTGTGGGCTTGCTGGGCACGAAGCATGAGCTCGTTGATTTGATCCTGCTGATGGGCACGAAGCATGCTGGCATACTGCGCAGAGTGTTGATTCAGCGGCGATAGAAGGAGGTTCGAGATTCCGCTGACTGGGGTCATCGGATTCGGGGTCGGCATGGCTACCGTCGACGGAGCAGACATCTCAGGGCGAGGGGTCTGGGTCGGAAGTGGTGCCGAGGTTGGCGGAGCACCCGGGGTTGCGCTCGTTCCGGGCGGAGAGTCGCTGTAGCTCGTCGGGATGCTGTCAGGATTCTCGATGGCTTCAGGATTCGCCATAGCTTCAGCAGCGTCATCAACATCAACGGAGACACCAGGCTTCCTGCGATGATCGTACTTGGACAGATGCATCTTCAGACTGTGACAGTACTTGGATTGGTAGTTGCAATCCATGCATTGGAACATGTAATGCTCACTATGCGACTTCATATGCGAGTTCAACATGCTCTTGTTAACGCAACTGTACGAACATTTGGTGCACTTGAAGGGCTTCGAGCCATAGTGGTTCCGGATGTGGTACTCCAGATGATGCTTGTATTCAGTCACGAATTCACACTGCTGACAGGTGAGCTGCTTGTCGATCGGGATGTGCTGCTTGTTGTGGCCCCAGGATTCTTCCTTGGTCAGACTGATGTAGTCACAGTTCTTGCACTTGTACTTCTTCTGCTTGCCAGAGGCCCGACGTGGAGTGCCATTCGCCTTCGAAGCGCCAGTTGAATGGTCATTATCGCCCTCAGCATTGCCATTGGCAAGCATGTTTAACGCATTAGCCATCTGAGCATTACCGCTTTCAGTCAATTGACGGATGCAATCCAGCGGATTCACAACGGCAACCGGAGCGCTACCATCACTGGCTTCTGCCACGGCACGGTTGGCCAGATCCATGACGGATGCCATGGTAGCGCTGAACTCGCCAGCCGATGAAACTGGCACCGGCTCCGGTGGGACGTCCATCCCAGCGGCAATTTGCTCGTCACGAGTGTGAGATTCACGCATGTGCTTCTTCAGACGGCCTTCAGTTCGCGACGTGTAATCGCACATGGAGCATCGATGATCGCCATGGGTGTTCATGTGGGAGTTGTAGTGGAACTTGGAGCGGCAACAAAAGGAACAAACAGGGCAGGTGTAGACGGTTTCATCGCTTTCGCCGGCTTCGCAGGGTCCAAGGCCAGGAGCACGCAAGAATCCGCGACCCGTCCGAGGTGGTGATCCGGAATGGTCTGTCGAGGTGTTGACGGGCGTCTTGTTGCTTTTGTCGGGGAGATAAACAAGCTCGAAATCAGCTGTGGCAACTGTATTCACGATGTTTTCGATGGATTCCGCCGCTGAAGCACTGAGAGCCCGTTCGGGTGCCGGTGGCGCCAGGGTCTCATTCAAAATGCGCTCTTCAATCCGCAGTGAAGCGAGTTGTTGTTGAGAAAGAGCGTTTGGAGTGGTTTCAGGCGTGCCAGAAGCTGAAGAAGTTGGAAGGGAGTTCAGGGCGGCAGGCTGGCTCAAGCTGAGAAGCAGTTGGGACGCTTCTTGCTGTTCGGCGGTGATGGTCGGCTCCGGGGATGCCTTCACTTCAACTTTCGGTTCAACTTCACCTTCCTTGGACGTCGATGAAGACGGCCCTTCAGTCGGGTTACCACTGACTTCAGATTCCTGCTTCGCCTCCCGCATGGCCGCAAACTCCTCCGGACCGACAGAAGGCCTCTTCGAAGCTGTTGGCGATGCCGTGGCACTCGTGGCGCTTGATGTCGCTGAATGGCGCCCCTCCGAGTTCGGTGACAAGTTACACGGTTGAGGCGGGGTCCATCCAACGTGCGAAACCGTCTGATGCCATGACGTTTGGGGCTCCGTGGATGGTATGCATGCCGACATCGGTGGCACGAATTCGCCAAAGGCTGGTGGTACCGTCTCGGCTACATTGGGGAAGTTGTTGGTTCGCTGTAAGGGTTACTGTAACCATCAAACTTTGAAAAACCAAAACAAAAAACAAACCTGAACCGGTGTATGCGCAGGCAAATGCGTCCATGTAGCCTCATCTGGTATGTATGACATCCTGATAAGCGATCGCCGGTCAACGAGATGTTTGAACCGACGATGGTAATTCCTGAGATAAGCGGGCAACTATGAATCTATATAAACTCGCAGACAAGCGTCTTCCACATTCGTTGCGAGAGAAGAACGCACGCACACGAAATGTGTTTCAGAAAACGACGACGGCAATTTCAAGATATGTCGAGAGTTTATGACTGGGTGTTGCACATGACCTGCAAAGGATTTACATTCATTAACTTTGATTTATCAAAAAAAACTAATTAGCTGTTTTTTTCTCGCGAAGGGAGGGATTTTACAGTAAACAGAAAAGATCCACAAAGACAAAACACGACTACCCTGGCGGCCAGGATAAGGCTAAAAGTGCGGACCCCCTTTGTGTTTACCATTCCGAAAAAAACCAACCCCACCATGGACTCAATCCTCCCCTACAGTATGCTTGCTCTGGCTCAGATGTTTTTCGCTTTCAAGTGAAAAGTGAAAAACAGCTGTCAGACGAGGTCATGAACACAACAGACAGACCACAAAACACGAAGCAGACAGCCAATCAGTAAATAACGCACTAGCTGCAAAGAAGGGTGACTACTGTAGAAATTTAAAAAGATTTAAAGTTCAAAAAACTATTGAAATGCAGACATTCGCGTTGCGTCGGCTGACATTTGTGAACTGTTTTTTTTCCATTCGAAAAAAGCAAAGAAGTTCAGGGTTGTCAGTGTTTTTTTTTGCGGAAACGTGCATGCATGGATAAAGTGCAACGTTGTACAGTTACAGTAGGCAACTTTGTTACTTGGACACACTGGCATGGGAAGTTCCAGGGACAGCCGGGAAGGCATGTATTGAAAAAAAAACCCGTAAAAAACATTGACTGGGCGGAGGGGCAACTTCAAGAGCCTTCATTTGTGTTCCAAAGTGCAGTTGCACGTGAGTCCGTCGGAAGGGAAGGCGTTTTTTACGGAGTCGCGAATGACAGGAACCTCGAGGGCACGCGACGAGAGTGGAAAGCGCCTATTTTTTTAAGACCCTTATCGCTAGATGGATAGCCACGAGCGCTGACGACGCTTGCCAGTGGGGCAAGGCGAAAAAAATTCTGGATAGAAAATGAAATGAAATGAAGGCAAACTGCAGTTTGGGACCAAAAAAACCATGAGGACGTTAGGACAATCCAAGGACACGCCATCCATACAGCTGCTTTTTTCAGAACGGAAATGATAAAAAACGGAGGGATAGGGAGGGGGTAGTCGCATGTATGTAGACGTGTCGAGGGTAAAAAAATGACTTCGAGAGTCCGGAGAATTTTGCGTTAACAGAAGGGCACCCCCAGCTGGGACCAGAAAAACTACTGTGGAAGGGTATTTTTTATGGATGACGTGACCAATTTTTCAAATGAAAGTGCAGGGTGGAGCGAACCAAAAAAACTACTGTGCAAAAGAAAATTAGAAAGGTACAGTCAGGCGCGGACAAGATGTTTTATGGCCGATACCGACAAAACACGGCAAGGTCAAGATACCGCGCACCCACAGTGAATGCGCAGCAAAGAAAAGGCGGATATCGGGTGCCTTGAAAGATTCTCCGGGTGGCAAGGGCACTGTCCTGTGTTCGGATGTTGTACGATCAATTAACGCGGTATCCAACTGTCCCCAAGGCTAGAGGGGACAAAAAGCAACAAAAAAAGACAGCTGAGACAAAGCACGCCCCGATCGAACAAAACGGCACACCAGCTGCTTTTGCGCACGATTGCCCGAGGCACTTTTCCAGACTCGCTGAGATTACAAAGTCACCCCCAGGGCCGCTGTCCCTCCCATCGAACCAGAAAAAACGGCCCAATAAAAAATTTGCATACACACTCCGCGAAAAAGATACATGTAACATGTTCCAAAGTCGCAAAGCTCACTCAGAAAAAAAACGCTACTTTACTACCAGACAGCTGACAGGATGGATTAGAGTGAAACATTGAAAACATTGGAGCCATTTCATCCTCAAAGTGCACATGTAAAAAACGTATCGGAGGGTAGAATTTTTTCACCATAAACGCAAATCGAAAAACTTTGATGCTTGCGCAATGCAACAAAAAAAGAGTGCGAAGATGCGTTGCGCAGAGTGCAGAATTCGAATGAAAAAAACGAGTTTCCAAGCGTCGTGCAGTTTTTCGTCCAGCTGAAAAGCATATAAAAATGTTTTTTACTACGCTTTTTCGCGGAAATGTTTCAACGTTTGCGCACGTGTGGAAGGGACGCTAACGCATTTTGTGACAATAGTCAGAAAAAAGTCCAAATCTTGCAGGAGTGCAAAACAACTTTTTGTGAAAACGAAATTAATCATCACAAAACAAAACAAAACCGGAATCAAATTTCAGTTTAATACTCTAGCACGTTTGAACCGACTTGTTATGCCTTATAAATACAGTATGTAGCAAGGTTAAACGAGTGATCTCGACGCATACATTGAACACAAAAAGTTGT
>KB455313.1:119682-150527 GCA_000341325.1 Panagrellus redivivus | reverse complement strand
GCGTGGCTAAACCGAAAAATTGTAGACAATAACTAAAATATGTCTACAAAATTACAAAATTTTATACAAAATAAAATTTAAAATAAAAATTAATCCGGGCTTACAAAACTACAGATATGAGTAAATCGCAAAGAACTAATCTACAGTATTATCAGCGGCGAAAAAATACAGCCCTTTTTAAATTGCAATCTTTCAACTTGAAACTAAGACTAAACAAACTCCTCCAAACTAAAAAACACTCCCAGATTGACATTTAAAACAAATGCATGCACTTTTAACCAACCCCAAAGTGAAGCCATTTGTCTCTCGAAACCCAAAACACCGTGATAAAGGAATCCATCCCACTTCAAGACAAACATTCAACCCAGGCAGATGGATTGACAAAAACATATTCCCATAGCGCTTCTCAGACTGAACTGACAAGACAAGTGATTTTTCGACCTTGGACCTCGGCTTTAACAGATTGGAATCACAAAAAATATTGTCTGACCTGATGTGCGTAAGATGCCACAAAAAATCAGAACGAACAGTTGCCGGGCGTTAAAAAACTTAAGGGACACAAGGGGTAGTTTATCTACGGGGGTTAGGGGTTGTCGTCCATTTAGTTGACAGCCCAGAATTTGAACAGGCAGTTTTTTAGGGGTAGATAGCAATCGGCAAAAAATGACGAGAGTCGGAGGAAAAGAAACTTTTGGTTGGTTTTTTCGGTAAAAAATGAGACGTGTAATCGATGGATAGAGGCAGTTTAGGGCGTGAATCGGTAAAAAAGATCAGAAAAAAGAATTCTGAGCAGAAAAAAACGAAAAAGGAAGTAGGGATCGTAAATCAAGGTTGTTGAAAGCGCATGAGCGAAGTGGAGCGGTTGAACACTTTTAGCGTTAAAAAAGATCTGGTGTAAAGGGATACGTAAGTTTGGTAAGTGGATCGTCATGGATGCGTGCGCGTTTTTGTGGTCTCGAGGGGAAAGGTTAAAATCGCGAGTTTTGAATGGAAAAAGTGTAAAACAAACCTGATTTAGTCTTGCCAAGGTTAAAAGAGAGGATGATCCGTTGATCAACAGGATCTCAACTCTCAACGGCACGCGTCTCGTGGGCGTCGGACGCGGGAAGCTCCGGGGCTTCGAGGTATGGTGTTAGTCGCCCTGTAAACCCGGAGGAAATGAAAGCAGTGTACAAAAAAGTGATAGTAGGTTAAAAAAACGCAAAACGCGACAATAGGATGCAAGGTGAAACAATCCATCCCCGAAGAACCGCCGCTAACGGGGTTAAGATAACACGGAATGGGTAAGTTTTTTTAAGGTAGGCGAAAGAAACAAATTCAAACAAGAAGTAACAAATCGCATGGATGGGAGAAAAAAACGCGGCAAAACATCCGAATTGAAAATAAGTGGTCTTCACATTCCAACTCAATGGAGAAAGATTCAAAACCCAAAAAACCAAATGGCCTCGCTGACGTTCACCTCATCCACCGTCGTCATTGTGTGCCTGTTTAAAAAAACGAAACGCGCAAGCAAACGTTTTCCTCGAAAAAAATAAGCGTAAACAAAATTTGTGGTCTTTCAAATTTTGACGGAAACGACGTTTCAAACTTTTTTTTTGGATTTTTTTACCGTTGAGATTGAGCAACAGTATGCAAAAAATGGGTTCTCCGAGAGTCGGCAGGCAGAGAAGGGATTTTTTGCGTTGCGTGCGTTGACGCTCTATTTTTTTGTGAAGGAACATTGAACCAAACAACTGGAACATTGGCAGCAACATTTTTTTTCGACTGTCCGGATGGACGCGCCGGCTGGGTGTAAGATGCCTAAAAAAACATGGAAAGGCACCCCCAGCGGCAACCGACCGTTTGCATGTCCTTCAGGATGGAGATGCACAACCCGACTGGATTGTCCTGGGGGACAGCTTACTGTTCCGGAGGGCTCACTTCGAGAAAAAAAAGTGCTACAGGCCTAGGCGGACGACGACGACGACGACAAAAAAGTGGAAAAAAAGAGCGAGCTGGCAGCAGCAAGCATAAAAAAATAGAAAGCCAGGACGGACACACGGCTGCCTCAGGGTGGACGACGATGGCGACGGCGAAGCGTTCTTCGACTCGACTCGCAGCGCCCAGGGAACCCAAGAAGCGCGTAAAAAAAAGAGCGCTGAAGCGTGGAAGCGTGTGTGATGTGTGTTCGGAGCGTGTCGGTGGAAAAAAACGACGGAATGGAAAAAAAGCTGTAGCATGTCTGTGTGCCCCCGGGAGGAAGGGAGGAAGCGCCCCGGCTGGCAGCAATAAAAAACGATGGATGAGCGGAGCGAGGAGCGAAAAAAACCGACGACCCTGGAAAATGGTTGAAAAAAATGGGTTCGACGGGAAGTAAACATTGAAAAAAAAGTGTGCGCGTGTAATTTCGAATTTAAAATATAACACGTATCCAAAATCCTCAACAAAACCTACAGTACCCCAAAAGCGTCTCCCAAAAAAGAAAGCCGCCTTTTTCCGAGGGTCGTCGTCATCAAAAAAAGCGATAAAAAAAGACTACCGAACCGAATCCACTGACACCGGAAGACATCTGACCCGCCCGCCGGGGACATCGACCGACAGCGCCAGACGATAGAAAAAAATTGTAAAATTTTTTTCAGGATCAAAGAACTATCCAACCTTAGGGCGGTACAAAATACGGAAATAATTTTTATCCATGCAAAAAAACTACCCAATTTGTGTTTTTCCAAACTTTCAAAATGAGGCTGATTGCCCTACCCGCACTAATTGGGTCCGCGTTGAAAATGATAGGCCGATTCTAAAAAAGGGCAAGTTGTTTTGATCTTTTCATTTTTCATGCGTATGGGGCCATAGGGTTTCTTGTTTACATGAACTTCGCATACAATAGGCTCTAACTGGTTGCAGGATGTTGCAGGTTTGACCTTTTAGTGATTACGATAATGATGGGGTTGATTGTTTTCCATGTTTGGAGACACTGGAGATGGAAAAGCCGCCAAATTGCAAAGTACCCTATTAAACATGGGCATAGATAGCCTCCCTCAAATTCAGTGACTGTTTCCATTTTTCGTTTTGGTGGAAGTGGAAATAAAATTTTGAAAAGCGGCAGGCAACGAACGCGCGAACGATTGCAAGGCCAACCTTTGTGTAGTATGGCTTTTTTGCGCCGACGATCGCCCTCGGCAGTCCGTCAGTTGGAAATGGAATCGACGACGATGTATGAAAAAAAAAACCCTGTCGGTCGTCAAGTCAATCGTTCAACGCAGCAGGAGGATGTCCTCGAGGTTCGCAAAAAAAGCAATTAGTCTTCTCTACCTCGGTTTTTTGGCAGCCAATGGCAATAATGAAATGGCAGACGGGTTTTTGTTGCGAAAAAACGGGGGTGGAAGGATGCGCGGAGCCAACTGTCGGCAGGTTTCTGGATGGCACAATGAATGTTTTCGACAATTCTTACTTTTGTAACAATTTCGAGGTTAGGTTAGAAAAACCCAAATTTAAAGCCGGAAAAAAACATCAATTGGCGCGAAAGCACCCTAAAAAACTTCACAGTGCAGGCAGGCCTCATTATTCTTCGTCCCTACCGGTTGATCAGCACTTTTCCGACCATCAAAAAGTTGAAGAAAGATAAGATAAAACGTTTTTTCCCATCACCAGGGTGGACCAAAAAAGCGCGCTCCAAGCACTCCGCATACTGTAAGACACCCACAAGTTTCAAAAAACAGCCCATAAAGTCAACTAAACTTATGATTTACCCACATTTGAGCACTTTCAAAACTAACTCTTGACATATCATTTCGAAGAAAAGTCACTGCCCTAATTGTAAATCTCATCCCCCAAATCCGAGGTTATCAAAATCAAGTTTTTTGCGTCTTACCGCCCGCCCGCGCGAGAAAAGCCATCGCCGCAGGCATTCGTCATAACTTTTTTCGACGTGATCACCTCTCTCTGAGCGTCTGGAGAGATATTCACGGTTATGAATAATCTGTCACGGAAGAAGCAAAAATACGCAAGCTCGACCCAAAAAACGAGCTTTCCGCAGTGGACGTCCTTTTTCGACGGTGACACGGAATTGAAACAAGTTTTTGCCACAAATTTTGAGATGATGCGACCGCTGACGTGACAAAACGGTGTTGATGGTTGATATGGGCCGTTTTCTTCTTTTGGAGTTTATTTCGGACGAGATGATGAGGTGGTGTTTTGAAAAAAAACTGCCTGGGGCACTTTGCAAATTTCGACCCAAACAAAAAATGTTTCATCGGGCTTTGGTCTTCGCGGAATTGTTTCAAAAACAAGTTTAATCGGGACAATGGTGGGTTGGCGATGTTAGTCACACGGTGATTAGTGTACTTTTTATGGCTAGAGTATACGGTAACTCGAAAAGCTGATTTTTGCTTGCTTTGTAGTTGTGGTATGTTATTTTAATAAACCTTAATCTGCTTTTAAGTAATTAAATTTTCTATTATCGTCTTTTTGTAAGATGTTGTTTTTCCCTTTTTGCTACTCTGTTAAACATGCATACATTCCCTACCCTCGTTTGGCCGTTTTTTTGCATGAGCGTCTTTTTTGGAGCCTGTAGCCTGAGGGCAATTCGCCGTAGTCCGCAGGGTAGGTCGCGAGAAAAACAACACATGGACCCACAGGGCATTGAGGACAGCAGTGACTGGCTAGGGGGAAGGGAAGAAAAACAACACACTGAAAAAGGGGGGAAATAGGATACCTACTACGTGCCAGAGGGAAAAAACACATGCATGGCGCTGACAATGGCATGGCTGCATGAAAAAATGAAAAGAATGACGGAAATAAGCTAGGTTTAGCAGTTGGGGGAAACACGAAGTGTGCCGGAATAGGAAAGCATGGAAATGCAAACAGAATGTGTGAGAAAATGGGTTCTGGGGTACTGTAGGTTGGGGAAGTGGAAGATAAACGTTGAAATTTTGGAAACAACATTGTGAAAAAGTAAAACGTAAGTTTTGAAACATGGAAAAAACGCATAGAACGAAAAAAAATTAGCAAATTCAAAAATTTCCGCCATGACAAAAACTAAAAGGTACCCCAATTGGCGCCAGCAAAAACATCAATCCAGAAAGAATCAAAAGATCAAAGTTCCAATCGTCCTTCTTTTTCGCCATTCTCCCGCAGAGAGCATCCTTACCCGTTCCCACACCTTTAAAAACGGCACCACCATCTAACCACCTTCAAATGTCTGTATTTTTTCTCATTTACTTTGTTCCCCATCCTATTTTTTTTCCTGCCGGCCAATTTAATTTCAATGTTGCTTTTTTGCCAGCACAAGGACTCTCATTTCGAAAAACAACGCAGCGCAACCACCACTTCCTGCTAATTTCAGAAGCCAGAAAAAAACTCATCCATCTTGAGGGCCTGGTGTTTCGTTACGATGCAAAAAAGACACTTGCAACATAGCACTAGCTCGAGAATTTGCATTTTTGTTGCTTAAAACAGGAACGAGAACGCTATTTATTATACTTTTTTGCGGGAGGCATGAACTGTGTCAAATTCAATGCCATCGAGACGCGCTATGGCTTTGAAGCTTCAGAAGGTGAAGAAGATTAAGTGCATTCTGGTCTGCGCGGACACGTTTAACCATAAATTATGAGGTTTATAACGGCTAAAAAACCGGATCATTATAGGGTTCCAAAAAAACGTGTCAAGTGATGTCTGTAAAAAAAGAAAAGTTAAAGCCCAGAAGTCCACAAGCCATTGAAACTGTGCCGTGGAAGCTTTATTTTTAGTGTTTCCGCTGGACTGCGCATCAACAAGGACCCCCTTTTCGGGGTCCTGTTTGCCGTTGTATTCTTCTATCGTTTTGTTTGTCTCTGACGAAAGTGCCATCGAAACCCTCTGACGACAGCGGCCGCGACAGGGCTCTCAAATCCGGGAAAACGGACCCCACAAATATAGTAAACAAGCAAAAGGGGGTTTCAAACAAGCAAATTTGCACGCAGCTTCGAATCGGGGGACGTTGCTGCCAGCTGACTGACCATCGGTCAGTCGTCGTGTCAAAAAGCATCCCGAAAACAACACACAAATTGCACTTTGAAACCACCAAAAGGGTTTCAAGGCCCTCCAGCACGGGGACGGATGGATTTTGACACAACAAAGGACCACGACGACGACGACCCCGATGACCGCGCCACTTTGGATTCAATGAGTTTAGAACGGTCCAACATTTAGTTAGGGTGACGTTTTTCGGGGGTTTATAAAGGATAAAACTATATCCGCAAGTCGAAAGTAACAAAAAATAACAAAATTATACATCTGTAAGCTAGCATTTTTTACTCTTAAAACCGTAATAATAGGCTTTAGCCCTATTCGGCCATATGATAGGTGGTGATGCATTAGTAAGCTTACGTAAGGGCATTAGTTGTTTTAAAAGGTAATGAAAAACGGTCATGAATCATTATAATTGTCAGGTTTGTTACAAAAAACGCTGTTCTATAAGTTTGCAGAGATATTGGTATACGGTAGGTATAGTCGGTATACTGTAGGTTGGTGACGTGATCAAAATAGGGTTGTTTTGTAATTTAAGAAGTGTAAGGAACTTTATATGCAACTTTATCCGATTCGAAATGTTACCAAAATAGCAATTTCGAACGACAGCATGGCTAAAAGTTCAAAGATTGAAAAGCCCTGAGAAAACTTCCCCTTCCTTCCCCGTTTTTCGAGGGGGGCTTCGGTCATTCCGAAGGGGTCTGTGTCCTTCTAAAGTGTGTCTGTTTCTCGTATGTTTCTGCACGTTTTGCTTTGCCCCACGGCTGTTTTCATTCGTTATGTTTGCTTATTGCGTTTTGGCTCACAGCCGTGCTTTCGAGGCGTGTTGTTTTCGGCGATGGTCGCCGCTGGCGTCCCGGCTCCCACAGGGCATGTTCGGCCGAGGCCGGCTCCGTTATTATTTTGTCGTCAGCGTCGCGTTCGTTTGTCGGAAAAGGACATCGGGAAGGGTGGACACTGGTCACTCTGACTGACCACCACCACCAAAGATAAAACCGACTGGACCCACCACGATGCGTCGTGCTGCCCCGTGCCAGGGGACACGAACGAACGCCGATGTGTGGTGTGCCCGCTGGCAATAGACGGGCTTCACGGGGAAAGGTTTTTGACAGCGACAACGACGAAAAATTTGCATAGCATGAAATGAAATGAAAAGAAGGAGGGGTTTGGCGCAGGGAAAATATTAAGTGGCTTCATAATAAGGAAGGGAAGAGTTTTCGAGAAAATGGTGGGGGTTTCGGGATTGAGGGGGTGTGCTTCGAAATAAGTTTTATTAAACATATGCATTTTGAACTTACAGCGTGATAGAGAATTCTTTTTGCAAAAAACCAGGTTAAAACCAGAAAAAGCAAAATTTCAATAAAACAACAATACAAAGGTCACCAAAAGCCAAATTTACACAGCTTCCAACATTTCTCCACAATTCCATCCAACTGATCAAAAACCAAATATGTGATCACCGATTTCTATTTTTCTCCAATCTTTCAAATCGCTGCGGTTAAAAACGTGTCTTTGATTTGCACGCATATTCGATTCAATGTTTTTCCCTAATCAGAACGTACAACCCATGACACCTATCAATTTTACTTGCAATTGCAAGTGAAGTTTATATTGGGCTGTAAAACAACAAATTGAACTTTTCTAAAAGGTCAATGTCCGCCTTGAATACATTTGGAGCCGTTTAAAACGGAAAGTAGTTGTTTTTACGGAATTCGCTAAATACCAATCTATGTAGTTTCGAAACGTCTTTAGTTGGTCATTTTCAATCTTTATGTCCTTCCAGAAATATGCAATGACGTCAAATCAGTCATCTTTGTCAAATAACGTGGCGCGTGATCGGAGCTGTTGAACAGATTAGACAGAATAGCCTCAAGGCATTTTGCTGTTTGATTCCAATTAAATCGTGGTGGGTTTTGACCGCTCAGAGATATATTCGTCTTTAAGTCAGGCGTATTGACGTTTTTTGGCGGAAGGGATGTCAGTCCTCATCGAGCGGGTCCTTCCCTGCGCAAGGCGACCACAACCCCGACCTACCTAGGCGGAAATGGGCCCCTATCGACCGGACTTTGACTCGTCTCGTGGCTGGCATGGCTTGGTTGGTCGTCGTTGAATCACCAAACTACTCTGACTCCGCATTTCATCGTGAAAAACTGTCGCGAAATGTCGGTTTAGCATTGAAATTAAAATGTTCCACGTTTTCCCCCGCAATGTTACATGCCGAACCATGTTTGTCTCGATGTTTGACCAGTTAATCTGTCCCCGAGTTTTCGCTCGAGTTCACATGTCCGCTTGAGCCTGGTGATTGTTTTCATCAACTTTTGAATTGATTTTTTCTTTACTCTGTTTGAATTTATTCGTTTTTGTCGGATAGACACTACTACAGTAACCCTAATCCGGTGAATCTGATGCAACATGCGAAAGTCCCATGACACCAAACCCCTGCTCTATGTTCATTGACGCAGTTATGCTAATGGAAAGTCGTTGTTTCGAATGTTCGATACCCCTCGTGTTACCCCCTTTCGCGACCTCCCATCCCCCACGCAATCGGCCATATATTCGGCGATCGCAACTCCGAAATTGTTATCAGTTCCATTCCTCCATTTCAGTGTTGGTCGTTTCCGTTCAGTTCCCGTTTGTCCAACTTCATTTCATTCCACGCTTCTCAGAGTTTTTGAAGCGTATCACCACCGACTGATTGGCGACTTTGGATCAAAGCGCCATCGCTCGCAGTTTCAATTTGGCTACCTTCACGGTCGTGCCGCGTTTCGTCGTCCTCTTGGCTACCGCAGTGCCCGCGAGATCGGATAGTCCGCCGCTCGGACTAGCTGCCAGACTGAACCCCCTCAAGGTGACTCCTCCAACGACGCCGGCAGTCCGCTGCCGCAAGACCGAAGCCCAGATCTGGCCAGACTGCAACTTCCAGCCCTGAATTATTCGCTGGTTATCACTGTTACCCCTGTTTTTGTAATTTCTCTCGATAAGAAGTTACGATTCTGACGACGAGAAGCAAGTAAGTTGACTTTTTTTAAGCGTAACGCAAAACGTAACACTTTTCTGTAAACGTAACACAAAACGTTACACATTCAAGTTTTGAAAATTTTACCATAATAGTGCCAAATTTCAAGTTTTTATTGTGTTTTTCAACGTTTCACAAAACGTAACACTTTCTCAAAAACGTAACACAAAACGTTTTACAAGTCAAAATTTCTTTTTTTTCGAATCAAACATTTTCTCCATTTCCCCTTTGTTAATCAAGTGGAACACCCTTTAAAAACAAAGTACACATGTTCGTTGTGTTCTGATACACCTATTTATCATCATCCAATTTGCAGAAGAACCCCTCAAGCCACCCGCGCAACCTTTGCCCCAGCATCGCAGA
Source organism: Panagrellus redivivus (assembly GCA_000341325.1). Taxonomy (NCBI): domain Eukaryota; kingdom Metazoa; phylum Nematoda; class Chromadorea; order Rhabditida; family Panagrolaimidae; genus Panagrellus; species Panagrellus redivivus. Next base: position 141,163 of record KB455313.1, on the reverse strand, counting down.
AACCATGTTCAACAACGACGCCCTGGTGATCTTCCTGTGCGTGGCCTTCCCCATTGGCCTCATCCTCATCGCTGTTTTTGCCATCTACAAGTTGCGTAGCAGCTATGAATCCCGGCTCCATGCCAACATTCATCGGCATTTGGCGACGATGCCGCGCAAGAAGGAGTGTGGTGCGTTTTTGATAACTTTTGGAAGTTGGAAGTTTGGTGATAATGATGATGGTTGGTTTCAGATGTGCTCCCACCGTCCGACTCTACCTCCTCCTCGAACATCCTATCCTTCAAACTCCTGGATCGCTTCTACCAGCAACAGCTGGCCCTGCCCTACAAGCATGAACGCACCGAAGAATATCTGCGCAATTTGCCGGAGCTCGAAGTTACAGGGTCGTCTACCCATTCATCGCCACCGGCCTATGACGAAATCAGCCTGGATTCGCCGCCACTACCACCGCCGATGATTGTCATCACGAACCCAGGGGCCCTGCCACCGGTGTATTCGCCGACCCCGAAGGCACCAAACACGGAATCTTCTCCCAAATAAGGTTCAATTCGGCCTTCCTCAAACGACTAAATACAAATCAGACACAATTTACGCAATTTTTGATGTTATTAGAATGCTGCAATTGATATACATAGCTTTTTCTATTTCTAGTGATTGAATGAATGAAAATAAAAAGTTGTCCATAACCAGAAACATGTTCGAACCCATACGTAATCATGCAATTTTCTTTCAAAGATGTGTTTACACAAGTCAACCCATTTGCATTCATTTCACTGCGCATGGTTGTCACTCATTGTCAGGCAGATTATCATGTCGTAGACCCATCAGTATCGGGGGTGTTGTTGAGTGTCTGTATCAAATTGGACGTTTTAGGGTTTTTTTTGGCCGGGTTACACTCTTCTGTCGATGTGATGACGTCGAACATATCGCACAAAGATCAGTGTTAATTCGTGTTTCGTGGTGTTGATAGGGACATCAACGTCGAAAGAGATGTACATTGATATACGTGAAATAATGAAAAATGCAGATAGAAGCTAGGCATTTGACATGATTATAACATTCAGCATTGCTAGGCGATTATATAGATATTTGGACTTAAAACTTTTGACCTCAAACTTCTAATTGGTTTCGCAAGTTTTTAAATTTTGTATTTTTTTACTTATTATGATTTCTTTCAAATGCATTATTTTTACAATAAATTTATTTTTTGACGGTTCTGTTCCGCGCGCATTTTATCTGACCTTTATCACTGCTACCAATAAGTGATCTAAAAGTTCCATACTTTCAAAATATCGGTTTTTTGGCTTTCAGAAATCATAAAAAAAGTATGTAAACAAACAGTTCATGAACATTCCTAACACCCAGCTTATCAAAATTCACTTTTAGAAACAACCGCCGTTCAGTGTTTTCAAAAAGTGTTCGCTAAAAACGTTTTTTATAACCCTCGAAACACAAGTTCCGTTCTTGATCACTTGCAACCTCATGTTGAACAATTTCATTTATTTTTAAATTCAAACACGAAACGTAACAAACATTCAAGAATGCAGCAATGGAAAATCATATTGAAACATCCGCGCACTTGGCTGTAGTAAGTTTATTACTACAGTTTTTGCGTCATTTCAGTTGATAGCTTATCCATATAGGCTTCAAACGAGTCATCACCTCCAAGGTTCAATTCTGGCTTCTTTTGATGTCCATGCTTGCTAAGATGCATCTTGAGTCTGTGGTTGTACTGTGATTCAAAGTCGCAATCCATGCATTGGAACATGAAAGGCCCGATGTGGTAGAAACTCACGTGCGAGTCAAGCATGGACTTAGATGCGGTATTGTACGTACACTTGGAGCATTTGAAAAACTGTGATCGGTGGTTCCGGATGTGATACTCCAGATGGTGTTTGTATTCAGTAACGAAGCAACACTCCTGACAAAAAAGCTGTTTGTCGATCGGGATGTGTTCCTTTTTGTGGCCCCAGGATTCTTCCTTGGTCAGACTGATATAAGGACAGTTTCGGCATTTGTACTGCTTTTGATTGGCAAAGAGTTTCCTTGGGTCGGATTCCAATGGATTCACGCGGTTTTCTTCAGTAGTGGCGGCATTGGCAGTTTCAGCCTGCATCTTCAACGCATCAGTAACCTGGGCAGTGCCGTTTTCGGTCAGTTTACGGAAGGATTCCAGCTGGCTAACGAGTTGCTCATCGATCAAGACACCATTAGCAATGGAAGCAGCCATGGCTTGGTTAGCAAGCTCCATGCCGTCAACGGCAAGTTTGGCAAGATCCAAGGCTTTTGTCATGAGCTCATTAGACGATGAAGCTGGCACTGGCAAATCAGCAGGTGCAACCTGGACCTCAACCCGAACTTGTCCGCCTTCCGTATTATCCGGACTCAATCCCAGCGCGTTAGAAGCCGTGCCGCACTGCTTTTTGTCAGGGGTATCTTCAGTGATAGCAGCCTCTACTGATGCCTCCGCTTCCCGTTTCGGTTCGACTTCAGCGTTCACCGGCGTCAGGGGTGGCGTCGATTTAGAAGGCATCATAATCAAGTCTGCTTCCCGCAGAAATTTATCGAGCTTCCTCAGGTTTGCAGAAGTTAGTTTCATAACTTGAGGTTGCTCGGACGGGGAAGCAGAAGGTAAAGTTTGGGGCGCATTCGTTGCTTGGGGCGTCGAACATGGCATGGATTCCAATGCCTGGAAGGATTACCGTAACTACTACACACTTAAAAAGACCAAATAATTTACCGTCGGTGTATTGGCCAAAGTTGAATTTGTCGGCAGGGACATCCTGGCAAAAACTATCGATGTAAGTAAGAAACAAGCGGGCAGCTACGAAGTAACCTGTAAAAAGATAACATGCGTCGAAGAGTTAATACAGTACGCAGTAAAGATAAACAAACACAAAACACGACAATTCTTGATGCTCGGATAAGGCTACAACCTATGATCGCAATAAAAAACGACAGTATTCAGTGCGAAAAAAGCGCAACAAGCTTAGGGTTGCGCGGCACGAACGAACTGCATAAGTCTCCGATCTCGCTTTTTTGGAGGTCGCGCAACGACCGCGACGAAGGCGGGCATTCTTACAGATTGTAGATAAGTCTCTGAGAGCAAGTGTAAGAAGCAAGCTTGAGTGCGAAGGTATGATTTGCCGACCGCGTTCGGGGGATCGATCTGCGCAACAGTACAATTCATGCGCAATGCGAACGGTACATTCAGAGCTAACACGGCTTGCGCAGCCACAGTACCACGATTGTAAACTGCTGTCTGTTGTAGTATAGTTAGTATTGCAACAATAGATTAGCTTACAACATGCAAGCAGGGTTGAATTGAGTTTACTTTCATTACCGCTGATAATTGCTTTCTTGAATCGAAGGGCCTGCCGTCGACTTGTCATTCAAGTGTTTCTCGAAATAGATTTTAGAGGACTAAATACAAAACAAATGCACTTTATGCAATTTTAATGTATTGTTGTAGACCTATCAATTTTGTCTATTAAGTTCAAACTTTTTCATTTTTTTGGTCCGGTAACATTACTTTGTCGATGATGTCGCTTCATCGAAGCCAAATAAGTCGCACAAAGATCAGTAGCCATTTGTGTTACATGGTGAAGAAAGGCACATCAACATCGAAAAGATGTGTTCAATGAAATACGTGACATAATGCGAGGAACAGATAAAAGCCAAGCGTGGACATAATTATAACATAAGCATAAGAAATCTGAAGCGAAAATTGTTTGCAAAACTTTTTACTGCGAACAGATAATTGGTTTCGGAAGTTATTCAACTCTTTAAGAAACCTTTTTAAAATCGGTTTTTTTAGCTGCAAAGTGGGGGGGGGGTGTCTCGAACAGCCACTTTTAAAACGCTCTTTACTATGTTTTCACTATTTTGTGTTTGCATTTTGTTAAACCTTTATTAAACATTAACATTGTAACCAATAGTCACCCTAAAGTTTCATGCTATTTCCTAAACAATGTTTTTGTTTACTCTCACTGATCATAAATAAAAACCCTGACTAACTGTTTACATACATTTTTATCAGTTTAGCTTATTGCAATCCACATTTAGAAACTACCACCGTTCACTGTTTTTAAAGTGTTCGTTAAAAACACATAAAACTTGTTTTGTATTGTTTTATAACCGCCAAAACACAGCTCCAAATCCTTTTTTGATCATTTGAACCTCATGGTTATTGATCCACCAGTTTGATGGGATGTTTTGCGGATTTGATATGTTTATGACATTATTTAACTTCAATTTGAGATCAAACTTGGATCCGGATGTGTTTCAAAGAACACAGTGATCGAGCTATGCGTAAGCATAAAAAATAGAATGGTATTGCTTTTCGGGTTGTAGGATTAATCCATTTGCGTCACTGTTTCACGTTTTGTCGGACTGAACTCGGGTTAATTTGGGCAACTGGAAGCAAGTTTTAAAAATGTGAGTTGTATTATGAACTTTGCTTCATACTGTATTGATAGACGGTTAATTAAACAAAATGTGTGAGGATATAATAAGCGGCGAGTGTGAAGGAGACATAATTAATGAAAATAGGCATTAAATTTTATTGGAATTGAGACGAATAGAATTTGAGGCTGATGTGTCTAGAGGAAAGTTATGTCATAACATTGTTGTCCCTTTCTATTGTCAGAAAAGGACCTTGTTTGCCTAGAGGCACGCGTGAAAACGTGAACTCTTTTCCCTCTCCGTCTGCGCATAGCCGTCTCCTCCGGGGGGTTTCAGGCAGCCAGGCGAGCCATAACGTGTCCATCCTACCGTTGCATCATCCCAACTTCCCCTCATTCTCACTTTGACAATGGTTTGACCTTCAGTCCATCCCTTTTTGCCTCGAGGTCCTAACGAACGCTTCCAATAGCCTCCACCCGCGCAAGCTTGCCCTCCGGCGATGCGTCCAACCCCAGCCCAGCAGGAACAACGTACATCGATGGACATCGGATTTGACACTGTCACCCCGAAGTTTTACAGGTTTTTCCTCCTCCCGTTACGTGTGAGCTTTGCGCCAGAGGAACGACGTCGTCATCAAAGCGGTCCCGATTTGAGCCCCCCTGAAATCGGGTATATACCTATCTCCAGAGCGGACCAACTTCCCAGTCTACTCCCGATCAACCCCATTTCTGACGGACAAAGCATCATCGGATTTAGACCTTGTCCGTGTCCGTGGCCCGCGGCAGCATATTTGCGCTAACCTTTGTGGCCCAACCTTGTTACACGCATTGAACAAATTTTTATGCTCATCAGTGTCACTTTTGTTTAAATCCCACAAATACATAGTATTTTCTCACGATATCAACATATTCGTTATCAATAAGCTGAGAAGCTGTGAAGTGCATGTTATTCCCGATATCGTCAAACAGTATCCGCCCATTTTCTTCAAAATTTGCCTTCTGCTCATTTTCACGAATGGGAGACGGTCGACAGCAAGCTTCGAGAAGTGATTTATACAGTTTGAAGCTATATTTTGGCTCAATTTTACAACCTCTCTAATATTGACCTATCTAATTAACCAAAATGGCCCCCGTTAAAGTATTCCCAGAAGATCAATCTGGAAAAAACGTCAAAATCAAGCATGCTGATTGGCATGTCAGTGCCGAGGAACTTATTGATGAGAATCATGTTCATTGGAGGGGTAAGTTTTGTGGACTATTGTTGACCTTGTGCACTTTCGGTTTATACGTTTAACACCAATTTAGTGATTTGATTCAACCCCATCAAATTCAAACTTTTTAGATCTCACAACAACGGAAAAACTCGCAACAGTCGTCCAGTGTGCCGCCAAACTTGCAACAATGTTTCTAATTGTGTTTACATTTGTAATTACGCTTGGATTGCTATCAACAGTTTTCAATCTTATCGGTGGTATTGGAATAGGTCCGCATTTTTTTGAAAAAAGAGTTTTATCTCCATGTTTTGTGAATAACATGGGTGGGGCCTGTTTTTCAATCACGAGAATTCGGGTGTGAAAACAAAATTGCAAAAACAAACATGTACTTTTTCGGATATTGGATAACATTCAAAACAAGTATAATCCTTTTCAGTATTACTGTATTCATCAATTATTGAAACAGTATATTGTATGTTGCACTTTTTCAGGCAAAGTCATCAAAAACAGTCCCGTGATTCAGAACCCAGTTAGCGCGGCTATTATTGGCGCGGTTTTAACTGTGATTTTACAAAGCAGTTCTACACTTTTGTCTATTTTGGTTGGAGTAATTTCTGGGAGATGTAATGATGCATTTTGACTTTGGAAACTGTGATAAAGCGTGTTTTTTTAGTGCTGACAGTTCACAGAGCGATTCCAATTCTGATCGGTGCCGAAATGGGCGGCTCTATTATGAACGCATTGATAAGCTTGAGCTACAGTGGTGATCGACTTCAATTTAGAAGAGCCTTCGCCGCTGCTACTATGAATGATATTTTCAATTTTGTTTGTTTTATTGTGCTTTTGCCGTTGGAAATTGTATTAGCTCCCATCGAAAAACTGAGCGGCCTCATCGTCGCACCATTATCAACCGTTAAAGCTGGGCAATTTAAAACGCTAAATGCATTGACTGATCCTATCATCAATCAGATCATTGTTGTAAGCTATTATGCCTTCAAGAAACTGAAATTTAATATGAAAATTGACAAATATTCAGATCGACGCCGAAGGCCTCAACGCCGCAGCCGCTTCCAACGCAACTAATGACACCCAAGCCGACACTTTTGTTCGTCGATGCGTCGACCTCGCCACAGATGAACGTGTCCCCTTCTGCCCGTATGATCACCTCTTTGCCAATTCCACCTGGAGTGATACCACCATTGGCGTCGTTCTATTACTCATCTGTGTCGGATCACTCGTGATATGCCTTGTCGGCATCGTCAAACTCATGCAGGACCTTCTGGCCGGACGGATTGCGTTTCTACTTCGACGGGTCATGGATAAACGGTTGCCAAAGCCGTTTGGTTGGTTAACGGATTACTTGGTCATGCTTTTTGGGTGTGCTGTTGTCATGGTTGTGAGTTTTTTCATCACTTTTAGTCAATTAAAAAGGTGCTGTAGCTAAAATGACAAAATTTAGGTGCAATCAAACAATGTTTTTGTCAGCGCTTTGACACCCTTAGTCGGCATGGGCGTCTTGACATTGGAAAGGCTATATCCGCTTATTATTGGTAGCAATCTTGGAAACTGTTTTGCCGGTGTTCTGGCGGCTTTTTCTGCCGATCCGGTTATGCTTGGAGCGTAAGTTTCTTACAAAAAAACTGACAACTTTGACGAAAAATGCTTTCAGAACGTTACAAATTGCTGTATGTGATGCTCTTTACAACGTTTTTGCTATCTTGTTGTTCTATCCCATCCCCTTCCTCCGTCGAATCCCAATAAAGCTGGCCATGATGTTTGGAAATATCACCGCTGAGGTAAAAACCTTTTCTCAAACCAACTTTCTATCTAAATTCCACCATTTCAGTACCGCTGGTTCGCCCTAATCTACATCATCGTTGTATTTGTCCTATTCCCAGCCTTTTTACTCGGAATTTCCTTCCTACCACCCGTTGCAATGTTTACAATTCTTGGTCTTATAACGGTGACAGCGACGATTTTACTGATACTTAGCTTCATCCAGAAACGTTGGCCAAAGATGCTCCCAGAAACCCTGCGTACGTGGAAGTTTCTACCAATCTGGTTGCGCTCCCTTCAACCTTATGACCATTTCATGACTTCGCATTTGTCCAAGATCAAATGCATGCGACGCTTCTTCCCAAAACCACAGTTTGATGCCGAAGGCAATCGAGTTAACAGTGGTGCTAGTCTAATCAGTAGCAAACCGAGTGATAATAATATGGAAAATGTTACGGTACGTACCTCATCGCACATTGTGACTGATGTGTGAGAGGTTTTTTTGATAGTTTGCTCAGTAATACTACGACGGTAATAAAGATATGACATGTGCAGGTTTAATTGGTATTTTCTCACTTTTTGTTTATTTAGAATATCAGAAATACATTGAAATCTCAATCACAAGGTAGTAAAGCAAATAAATAAGTCAATTATGCTAACGAAAATATACAACTCCACGCCATCAGAAGCGACTGGAACGCTCTGACTCTTCATTGCGGTATCTAGCCTTGCGTTCCTTACGTTCGGCACGAGATTCTGATTTTTCAATACATGTTGAACGGTTCTTTCTATGAGCTTTGAAGACTCTATCTTTTGATTTCGGTTCAGGCCGTTGTTTCATGTGCTTACGTGTACAATACTTTGATGACCTGCGTCGTTTTCTATTACGGTTGTCGTCTTTAGAGCTATCACTGCCATCGGACTGAGAATTTGTATTAGTTGCAATAGGTTCGATAGGCAGTTCACAAACTGAACCCAGATTGAATGGTTTGTTTATGAAAAACATTTTGTCGTTTCCAACTGTCTGCTGTTCGCCATTTTGATTGAGTTGTTCATCCTGTTTTGTATGCAATTATATAATATAAATGACTCTATAAGACAAACTTTGCTCTGCTTTTCTTTAGCATTATGATCAGAATTATCTGTGCTCATGATAGTGGTAGTGGGAATTAATGTAACGCTATAAAACCTAAAAGTTTATATATAAAACAGTGACATCACTAAAAGCGTTCAAAATGTGGTACAGACTCGTTTGTCACGCAAAGGAAGAATCAAGCATAAGATAGCAGAATCATAATGTGAATGAGCCGATAAAAACACGTAAAAATGCAAACTTCAAGTTGTTCTGCAAAACAATTATACTGTTTTCCAACCTGTTCAACAAGAGGAGTAAGTTTACCGTCCAAATTGGTGGAAGCGCAAGGATCGATGAGAGTCACAAGACAGAGGCAACACGCGTTTGACGAGGTAGCAACCAAGAGCGCGAACACACTTCGTCGCGTTATGCCAACCAGCGACTGCGTCTAGTTTTTGTGTGTTTTTCAAATTTTTGTCGATCGAATACACCTTTCTTCAAAGATTGTCAAGAAATACGAATGTGATGCCAAGAAACATTATCAGAGATTTTAGAACGTTCCTTTCGATCAACCCATCAGTTGTACAATTGTAACTTGGAAAGACCATGCTTTTGTTGTAAAATATGTCACGTTACTTTTAATGAGGAAGTCTAGACCAATTATAATGATCTTTAGACAAAAAAAATGTCCAATGGGTTGTTTCAACGTATCGGAAGTCTCGACATATGAGCGTACAGTGAATGACACCCTCAAAACGTGTTCTTAACGGTACTCGAACGCGTGAACGCGGGCGTTGACGCCTTGAAGTCACACATTCGAAATGAATCAGAAGACATTGAAAAAACGAACACTTCTGTGAACTTACTTACAGTTATCGTATGTTGAGTTTTGTGAATTCATACGGGTTCACAATATATCAAAGGGTTCAACTTTATGGAATGATTGCAATTCCCATTTTTGAAAAGTCTGAAAAATGTTTGTTCCATCCTTCTCCGACAATCGCCACGCCACTACATCCTGTTTTTTTGTTCGACCAACAACCAACCCAAACCTGTCCCCTGTGATCAGGATTCCCACGACCTCAGATCAAAGTCAACCCCGTTATCACCACTTTGGCAGCACGTGTTCCGGGCCTCATTCCACGTTTTTAGTTTGGGTTGAGTCCAAACTCCGTGCGATTGTTGCATCCATCTGAATGGTCTTGCCCCCAAAGAGCGAAGGCGCTTCTTCCCATTCTTAAATAAATGCTGGGCCAGTCGACCGCGTCAGCCTCAGGTGGTATCAGTCGTAGTGTTTTCTCGGCGTGATTGACATGCTCGTAATTGGGGTGATCGTCGCGGTTGTTGCCGCCTGCGGGGGTCTAGCCAGGGCGGACGATGGTGATAAGTTGATCCATGTGGATACGGTAAGCCTTTTTGGATGTTTTCAACCTTTTAAATTTTGATAAGCAGCTTATTTGCAGGTGTATCGTCACGGTGATCGCGCACCCCTTTCAACTTATCGAAACGATCCATATGGCGATGATGCCTGGCCCCAAGGTCGCGGTCAATTGTCTGTTGTACGTTTTTTACCTTCCGTATTGTTTTGATGCAAGAACGTAGTGACAATGATCACTGAAACTGGGTTCTAATCAAGTTCGACGAACTTTCAGTTGGGTATGAGCCAGCACTACCTACAAGGTTTGCGTGTGCGCGATCGCTACATTCGGGATTTGAAGTTTCTGAAACCGAATTACGCCCATCAACAGGTTTGTTTTGCTTTTCCAGCTGTTTTGACTGACTTTGATAAACGTCCGCTTTCCAGGTCGCTGCCCGCAGTACCGACACTGACCGAACCCTCACATCCGCATACTCCCAGCTAGCCGCCATCTATTCCGGTTCGGATAACGGTTTCCCAAGCACCCAAAATGGCTGGCCGACTCACTGGGTTCCCGTTCCCGTTCACACGGTCGATATTAGCACTGAACATGTAAGCGATTAATCATCATTCATTTTTAAACACGTTAAATTATTCTTTTGTTTTGAAGCTGCTGGACGCGGATGTCCAATGCCCACGGATGGACCAAAAGAAGAAGGAAGCCGTTCAGAATCCTGTCTATCAGGCTTTCATGGACCAACATGCGGTTAGTCTAGTGATAACTGCATAGATCGTTCATTTTCGGTGTTTCAGTTTATGTTCAAAACAATCTCCGCCAACGCTGGACAGGCTATCACGGAAATTAACGGTCTGCGCGGATTCTATGACGTCATTTTCTGCGAAAGATACAACAATAAGACCCTTCCGGCTTGGATCACTGATGAGCTTTATGAGGAGATCGCGACAGTTGCGTTGACTGCTGATAATTACATTTTCGGAAGTGCCGGATTTGACCGCGATGAGGAGCTCGAGATGATAAGATTGCGAACTGGGGTCCTGATTGAGCATATTTGTAGTCAGTTCCAGAATAGTGCGAACCGAGGTGGCGATTATACGATGACCATGTATTCTGCAGTGAGTGATTTGCATTTCTGAACTTTTTCAATGGCAAAATTCAGCATGACACTACCGTCGGCGGAATTCTGCGATCAATCGGTGCGAAAGAGGCTGTCATCGGTATCGGAATGCCCGAATACGCTTCCCTCGTCGCTTTTGAATTGTGGCAAACGTCCTCGAATGATCACTACGTCAAGGTTTACTACGTGGACAATGCTTATTCGCCCTTCCGGGACATTACGCAATATATTGGTGGATGTGGTGGCAATAGCAAGTGCCCTCTAGACACATTTATTACACGATCAAAGCCGTATCGAGCTACTGATAATGAAATTTTAGATGTAAGTTACCATTTTTGCAACGTTCTGGTTGACGTTTATTTTTTTCAGCTATGCAAAGCCAAATAATTTCAACAAAGTGCAAAATAAACTTTTATAATTCAAATTGTATGGGGGGGCTCCACAACGACAAAATTTATCTTTTCGCATCCGCTCAGCAGACGTAGCGCCCTTAGGCCAAGGCAATAAAGCCTCAGCCAGCGATCATCAATGTTGACCCGCCTAAAAGGCAAGCCAACAAGTTTCACGCTCCGGGAGCCACGTTGCGGCTCGATCATCGCGGAATCTGCTAGTCACAGATTTACGAAAAGCGATACGAAAACATACTACAGAAAAGACCCTGTGAAGTATGCTCTCAACGATTGCTGACTCGCAGCGCACACCTGATTGACTGGGGTAACTGACAACGAGCGAGGGAGCGCGCGTGCGACAGACGACGAGAGAGAGCATCTCTCGCAAGGGAAAACGCGTACGTGCAGTCGCTCCTCGCTTTTTGGACCCGAAAACGTTCTCAACGTTCATCTTTCCCCGAACCTACGCTAATCCCGTGAGAAGTTCCGAGTTTTTTGGCACAATGCAAGCATGGCTTTCCCATGTTTTTGCTCCAGACAACTTGAAACGAAAAACGCAAAAACGTAAAAGTATCGTAATAATTTATAAACTGACGTTTTTCGGGAAACACAATTTTCGCACTTTGCACAGATATGAGTAATGATGAGAACAAACAAGGTAACAATGTAAGTAAGTTGATGATGATTGGAGATGCTAATTTTTGGAGTATCAAATATCGGCAGGACCCGAGCCAAAAGTGCCGCGACGCGTGCTCGGCTGCCCACTACCTTTGCGATTGTTGTTGTTGTTATTGTTGAGCAAAAGGGTTGTTGTCGTGGCCTTCCGTGGAGCCTGATACTTGACCGTTGAGGCTGCACGTCGTCTGGAGGGGAAGTATCTGAACGAATTCCGAACTCTGCCCATGACAGTCGTCGTGGATAGACGATATGTGGGTGAATCCGCCGCTCCGCTTGTGGCATTGGTTTTGATGTTGAATATTTTACAAAATGCATGCCGGTATTCGATGCTGCATATCATGTAGAGACCAAGATGGGGTACGTAGCTGAAAAATACGGTAAAATTAACAATTTGATCGTTGGAGGCACAATGCCAAAACGCGGGATTTTCAAAATTTGTCACAAAACTGCGTTTTTTGCTTGTTTTGTATTAAAAAACTTACTGTGTAACTTGTAAACAGTTAGCTACTGCTCTAAATATCTGCAATTTCACACTTTTGTTAGTACTGTCCATGATAATGCTCAGCAAGGATGCCGGCAACGTGCATGCAACAAAGGTCGCAGAAGTGATAAACAAAAGCACGTATATCCGGGTCCGATCAGCTTCACGTTGACGTACTCGTTGAGGGAGTACGCTGCTGAGAGGCGCATTGGCGGATCGGACTGCTGTGTGATTGTGGAGGGAGCGGATCATCCAGAGATTCAGGAGGACCAGGACGCAGATTGGCGCGATTCGGGCGATTATCTGAAACAAAATTGACTTAATTATTGGTTAATATAGATTGTGCCAACCTCTCGGAAGAGAAGATAAATCATAAACGGATGCGAATGCGTCAGCTCTGAATTCCTTTCAATTCGATACAGTGGTCGCATCAGCGGATCATCAAAATCAATCGATAAAGTCAGTGTTTTTTGAAATGCTGATGGAATGAAAACCACAAATGCAATCACGTACAAGATGGCAACAGTTCCCTGGATTCGGGATCGTGTCCCTGGCGAATTGTGGAACACGATGGGATACCGTATACTCAGCCATCGATCGACTGTCATGACCACCAAACAAAGTGCTGAAGCCGTAATGAATGAGTTGATGACAGGGAGCTCCAAATGTGCATGATACCACATAATGATGTAACTATGCTCGTCGATGAGCTTTGCGTGCCGCATACAGAATGGCACAAGTGAAAAAATCGATAGAATTTCAGCAATCGCGGCTGATTTGAGGTAAAGATAGCCGGATGAACGCATTGTTGATAATGTCCATACGTTCAGGCTTTGATTAATAAGTCCAATAAATAAGATTACGGGCATGATGTAGGCATGGGCATAGAAGTCGATAAGGGCTTCCTGAGACAGGGTCGAATACGTATCATTGCTGATCAATGGCTTTTCCATGGCCTCGGGATGGGAATCAACGGCTTCACCGAAAAGTAGCAATGACGGGGCGTGGTGGACGGCGGCGACGGCAACGGCAAAGGTCGCCGAAGCTGCCACGACGCCTGCCGCCACCGTGACGGCGCACAGATGCGGGGAGGAAAGATAGAGCCGAGCGGCCCGCAGCCCGGCCGTTGGGGGGTCTTCGGCGTCGAGGGGCACGGATACCGTCGATGAGGACGTTGCCGAGGTTGTCGCGGGATTGGTCGTTAATGGGCAGTGTCGTGGATCGTCAATGTCGGGATTGGTGTTGGTCTTTTTGAGATCCTGCAGCATGATTTGACGTATAATAATTTGCTTTAATATAAAGTTGCAATGACAATGCCAAAAACGCCCCACAAGACGTTATCTTGTCATAAAACACGCCATAAGTAGTAAATAGTAGTCAAATTTACAATAGCAGTATTAAGATTACACCAGCAATTTTTGTAAATACATTCACACACACAATGTTTAGTCGTACTTTTCCAATGCACTAAGATACCAACCGCCCTCCTTCTCAGGACCTACAAACCCCAAAAATACACTACCGCCAACAAAACATTAAAAATTCACACAGACACATTTCCTTGGATATTCAGCTCAGTAACTCATTACTACACGCATTGGCGTAAGACGGGTAGACAAAATATAAAATTTGCGCACCAACATTCACACACGCGACTTGGGTAACCCCTGTCAATAAGGCAACGCGGCCCCAAAAGATCAAAAATGCATTCAATACAAATCAAAAATCGACTCAAAGGTAAACTTGAAATTCTGAAATTCAAATTCCGCACGGATCAGCGCCGCTAAACCGTTAAACACACCTTGAACGTCATGGACGACACTCCTGTCTACCTGCTCAAACCTTGTTTAAACAGAAGAAAAAACACACAAACTGCTTGTAAACTATACGATTGTAAGTGACACTTGTGTTATGGACGCGAGGAATGTTAAGTAAATTTTGATCTGAGGGTTTTCAAACTTTAAAAAGAGCGAAAACATACCATAATTCAAAAAGTTGACCGGATTGATAGTTGTTGGAAGCGGTGTAAACAATCTTTGCGCATTGAAAGTGCTCATGGGGTTAACAAAGCAACAAAAAAGCGTGACTCTGTTAACACTTTTTCGTCGATTGATGTGATTTTTTTACGATTTGTCGGTCACCTTTGCCTTTTGCTTTTGCATTGCTTCATTCATGCGCTTTAGCTCTAATCAGCAGGCAGAGTGGGAGAAAAGGCTGCTCTCGAAAAAAAGTTGAATGGGCTCAAGCAGGATTATCAGGAGAGAAAGGCGCTAGGATGAGTGATTTGTTTGCCTTTTGGCCACCTGTGCAAAAGCCCCGGAAAAGAGGGGGTTGTCATGCATGACGCCTTGCCTCGGGCGATCCGATTTGTCTGATGGGGGCGTGGAGATGGACAGATAGGAAGGATTTGTACGTCATTGAGCGTATGTAATTCGAGAAATTGAGTGTTTTGGGTGCAAAGTGGGGGCAGATGGGTGGTTTTTAGATATTGTTACTTTAGAAGTGGGTTCTAGATGGCATTCGAACAACTTTTTGTCTCAATTTTTCGCGTTCAAAGTTGCAATTTCACCCTTTTTAAACAAAACCCCCTCCACAAACAACCCATTTTACAAAAGAAATTTGTAACTACAAACCCTCAATACCCAGAAAACATACCCATTAATTATTCACCACCGTATTCTTCGAACTTAGATCACCTTTACGTAAACGTAAATCCAAACTTCAATTGTACTAGAAAGCGCAACAATGCACAAAATAGTCGACTATCACGCGTGCTCCCCTACGTTAATGGAATAACCTAATCTCTAGCCTACATTCTGACTCGCCCTCCGAATCCAAATCTATTAAAATAGGCCCCCTGCCTTTTTTCACTTTCAACGGCACCAACCACGTGGAAACATGCGCAATCTGGCAGGCGTTGAAGCCTGATCTAATTGGCACCTAATTTGACCGTGTAACATTTACATTTGTTGCAAAAGTGAATATGTTTGGCACAAAAAAAGGGTAAAGAGCAAACTTACGAAAGCACAGACCTCGTTTAAGGACCAATTTGATGGCGATGGCACTTCGGAGGAGTTGCCTTGCGCGGGTGAGCATGATGAACTCACTGGGCATAGCCTCATTATACTTGGAGCCTGACAGAAGGCTTTGCTGGTAGGCGACGTCAATCGTCAAGATGTCACCGTAAGAGGGGTTACACAATGGACCCCGGACATGCGCTAATGTATATAAGAAAAGATGCCCTTACGGCGCCAAGCTGCGGGTTTTTTTAGGGTCTCCCCTCAAGGGTCTGGAAAAAGCGCGCACGCTGCTTGAGTTGAGTTCTCTATTGCCAGAGGGGACGACGCTAGAGGGCTTCTAAATTTCGGAAGACGCACCCGAAACGACGCCAATCCGCGCGTAAAGTGCCGTCGTAAGGACAGTGAGACGGCGGCTTGGCGGTGTGCCAATGGTCCGTCCAGACTTTACTTACTTTTACCAAGCAGGTCGTTGGACAATGCACTTTTCACAGACCATTTTGACCAAAACTCGGACAAAGTGATGCCAATTTTCACGTTTTTAAGTTATCCATTTTTTGGTTCCTTCTTTTCCTATCGCTCACAGGCCTCTTTCGAAAAGGCTAATTTCATTGAATATCGGCCTCTCACGGCAAGGCACATCGCAAATAAAGGCATTATGACTTTGGTAAAACATGCGATAATGCAATTGTAAACGCAGCTAGGCCATTGACCGCTAGCTATAATTACTGGAACGCTGAATTAAGACTTCCTTGGAATGCGCAAACTTTTTTCAACACAAAAATCCAAAATAAATGCCACCACTCAAAGCTCACGCAATCTCGACCACAATCCGGATAGTTTTCCTTGAAATATTAAAGGCCACTGTCCACAACACTATCAACAGGGAAAAAATAACCGCATAAAAATTGAAATTGCACCCAACTCACTTGGGCATTGACACGTTTTCATACGGAAGTCCATCAAAAAAGCCTATTTTTAGACCATCATCGCACCCTTTTTTCCATAAATGGTCATTTGGGAATGTTTCAACATAAATGTAACATAATCCTTATGTAAAAATATAAAAAAGCCGCTCAAAGTTGAGCTTCCAATTACATTAGAATGATGAAAAGTGGCCGCAAAAGTCTACAAATCCACGCAAAAGCTCTTCCGGAAAACACCCCTTCACGTTTCTAATGACACGATTTGACAGTTTTGTGACCTTTGAGATAGTAATTTCTGTCCAAATGGGCAAAAGTTTGATTTTCAATCTCCAAAGTTGTTTTTGCACAGAAAACCCCATGAATGTCAAGCCTCCCCTTCATTCATTCACATGCTAATCATATATTCGAAGCCTGTGGACATGCATAGTATTGCAATAACATGTATGTAATAAAAATGCAATTTAAAATGGCGGCAGGGGAAAAAGTGCACAAACAAATCTTTTTGAATTAAACACCTGCTATGATAGAAGTTTGGTTTCAGTTATGAGGTTAAAGTTGTATGGTCTTGATGGAAGTCATGGAATTATGGTCAGTTAATAAAATTTTAAAGCATAGGGTGATACTATAAAGACCAATCACGTGGAAAGATGAAAAATGTTGGTCGCACACGGTTGCCAAATGTGTCGGCATTGAAATCGGAAGTGGTATGTATAAACAGCCAGTGGCGAGATCGGAACGGGTGCGAAAGTAGGTCTAGGGCAGTCTCGATCGGCTGACAAACCGATAAAGTCCATTTTTAGGCCCAAATATAAATACAATATGAATGAGGCCACCAAAATTTGGTTGCATCCTGGCTCGCCAGCGGCAAGGTCATTGAAGGTGCGACAAAAATGACAAAACTGTGTACATAGGCCGGAATTTGAAACGATGAAAGGGGTCTATTTTCTGTTTTCTATTTTCGTAAAAGCAACCAAAAACAAACTCACTGTAACTTTTGGAAATGAAAGTGGCAAGATTTTCGAAAAGTGCCAGCTAGGGCCATTTGCGAAAAACAACCTTGAAATGGATACAGTTAATGGTCGGCAAAAAGTGAAAAAAGCACGCCATATCGGATGGGAAAGAGTGAGATCATTTACGGGGGCTTTAGAGGTTTGCAACATCGAATAAACAGCTTGAATTTCAGGGACAGTGAAAGTGAAACTCCATCGGCTCGGGGTGATTCGTCAAAAGGGGGGCGGTGTGGTGACCTTTTTTTCGAGAAGTCTATTGAAACAAAGCCTAAAATATAAAAAGTAAGTGGTAAACAAAGAGCATAATGCCATGAGATCTTGAATGAAACCTCCGCAAATGGCTAACCTTGCCCAAACACGGTCACATGGACTGGCCAATGGCCAGAATCCGATATCTTTAACCTAATCTATTGTATTGTAAACCGAAGCAAGCGCGCTAACTCTTCCGGAAACAGCTCCCTCTTGTACAATTTCAACTATCTCAAGCATTTGCTGACGTTAATGACAATGATAATATCTATCTTTATCCACTTTTTGCCTACAGATGACGAAACTGATGACATCACGACTCACAGTCAGTCGGAATCTGCAGAATCCGGCCAAAAAAGGAAGGCAAATAAAGACATCACTGCGTACTTAAACTCGAAAGATTCAAAGTATCATCACAAAAGTGAAAGGACAACCAATAAAGATTGAAATTTGGGTTTGGACCATCTCCAGGGAAATCGAATCATGGCCAAACCTTTAGCAAATGCGTGCACATGGATTTTTCAATAGGCGCCTTAATGAAAGAAAAAAGTGCCATCGGAGGAGTCCTTTATCATCTTTTTTCGGCGTGAAATGGCAAAGATGAGGGCATCTAGGTTGGGGAGGGACCAACTAAATCAAAGATGTAGCTTTCAGTTTTTTGAAGAATGGGTTCTGAAGGGGTTGAATGACGGCTTTCCAAAAAGACAAGATGGGAAACCATGCTGTTGCTTTGATAACAATGTGGTCAGAAAATGCTGTGAGGGTACTTTGTGAAATGGGTAAAGACAAGAAGGCATGGGTAAGAAGGATTTCGGGGCAGTCAGATGGTAAGAGGATAAGCCGTGAGGGCAGAATGGGGTGTTTCGGGTTGTTTTGGCCGGGGTGCATGTAGTCGGATTACAAGAGGAAGGAGCTTTTTCAGGCTTTAGATGAGTGAGAATTCGAGAAATTGGACATTTTTGGCATAGTTTAACACGAATAGGGGAAATGACATTTGCACGCAAAAAACTATTGCTAGTTTTGCTTATTCGCACAGACGCATTGCAGGAAAATTGCATTCGCACATACAAAATCATGAACGCGGAAGACCTATTCGCACAATTTTTTTCCCACAAAATGAAATACGACGAAAACAAAAAATAACAATGTCCTGCACATTTTTGCACACTTATACTATTAGCTACCTGCAAGCCATTTCCCACCCTCAAAACAAATAAACAACCCCACTCAAGCCAGCCCAATGCTGACAGATGACAACTCCCATAACAAAAACAACAACCCTTCACTCACCTTTCTACATGTATTTACCAAACAAACTTGTACCAACATCTTTCCACTTTCAAAACAGCCACCAAATCTCGCTCTTTCACCCTCCTCACAACTCCTCAAAAAAGCACCCCCACAATTTTCTAAGGTTACTGTAAATAACCTCATTTAATAGTAAGTTTGTGGAGTTTCTCGCTTTTTGTGTCGTTCTATGAAATTATGTAACGAAGGCCTGCTGCAAAAACCTATTAACACTCTCGTGATAAACAAAAAAGAGTAACAAAAAGTTGAATGTCGCATTTTGAAAAAAAAACCAACATGCGAACGAACTCTCCACCCTAGGCGGAAATGGATTAAAAAGTCAGTGGCATATTAAAAAAAGACTGCCGTAAGCGGTCGACATCTGCAACGGTTTTTCTGCATTGATGCCGTTTCTGGGGGTCACTTGACTCGGCTGATTGGCCATGAAAAATGGTAGGCGCCGTGGGCGGGGTGAATTTTTTCATGGTTGATAAGTCTTTGGCCTTGGCGAATGTAGAATGTAGGCAATCATACTTTTCGAGGGTCGGGAGGGATATCGGAGGGTGCGAAACACATGGAGGATGGATTTTTGGGGACAATTAGCACAAAAATTACACAAAAAATACATTTTTATGGATAAAAAGTGCACTTTTTGCATGAAAAAGGTCATTTTAAGATTTTCCCGCAAATATGGCATACTGTAACACAACAAAAAGACACCGCTAGACAATGACAGACACAAGCTTTTAGTAAATTTTTACGAAAACCACTTTAGATTGTCAGCCACAAATCCAGTCTTTATACTGCACTCACTCCGGATTTGTATTTGCACAGATTTATTACCTCGTTACGCTTTCGAATAACACTGCAAAATTCAAAGGCCACCACCGCTGGAGGCCCTTTTGGCATTTACAATATACAATTTATCGCATGTGACCACCGTTTTATTGAACTCATCACAAGGGCAATTATGAAGACGAACGTAAATGAGTCTTGAGGGTAATGTATGCACAAACCGGTTTGTGTCAGTTGTAGCTGAAAAACAAAATGATTATATAATGAAAAGTTTTGGAAGGTCTCAAACTACAAACTTTATTTTGGTCATCATGTTTCAACGAATTTGTTTTTTATTAGTTTTTTGAGGATGAAAAGTTCATTTTGTTAGCTTCATGTAAAACCTGTCAAATCGATACACGATCACGTCCCTCAAAAACGATCATTCAACGCTTTTCAAGCCTTCAAGCCCCGAGGCACTCCGTACACCGGCTTTTCCTGCGCAAACATCTTGAACAACTTCCACAAATGACTCGGACCAACCGTCCACTTCCCGCTGCTCAACCATTCATGTCCACATGTCCTCGTCCAAAAAGTCGAAACTGAAACAGCCCGAGGAAGCGCTGACGACGGAAGAGACCCCCATCGAGGTGAAAGTTAGCCCATGGCCACGCCGTCGACGCATCGTATGCCACTTTTTTCTGTGTAACGCGAAATCGTTCGGTATTGGGGTCCTGATAACCTTCCTTTCATGGTGAGTCGGCACTTTTTGCCCAAATTCCACGATCAATGTTATCGTTAAATTCAGTCTGGTGTATGCATCGATAGTCTACGGGTCCCTCGTAAACCGGGACATCTTTCGTCGGTCCAAAAACACAATCCCCGGCTATCACCACCCTCTGCAATACAACATAACGCTCAGATTTGCGGCCAACTACCACGATGCCCACAATCTGTCATTCAGTGGTCAGACGCAGCTACTGTTTGAACCGACTGTTTTGACGCCCAATTTTGTGATGAATATTGGGCCAAATGTGAAGATTAATCAAGTCTATTTTCAAGGGGTGCCTGATGGAACGTTTTTGAGAGCTACAAAGACGGGGTGGGTTTCAATAACATCAAAATGACAAAAAAGGCATTTTCAATGGTATCAAAACTTAATTGTGGTGCTAAAAGTTTGGAATAGTATTCGTCAAATCTCACGAATAACCTTAATTTTTTTATTTAACTTTAGCCAAGACAAAAAAGCGCAAACAATCAGCTATGTCATCAGTTTTTTGTTCGAGCCGGGTCGACGGTATTTGGCAGTCATTGATTACACCGGTCAACTGTATCCGCCTGCAAATCAACGTGAAACGCCACGGCTCGTTCTGTTCAAGCAAAACAATAAACAGAGGTAATCCGTTGTTAAAACGCAATGATATTCACAAAAAATAACTCTAGCTACGCCATCGTCCATATAAACCCGTCCGATTATACCGAAGGCCTGCGTTTTGTAACCCCTTCCCTCGATTATGACAGCTTTCGGGCCAGATTCGCGCTCAACATTGAACGCCATACTGGCTACAGTGCTATCTCGAATATGCCAATTGAGCAATCTATCTATCAGTAAGCATTTTTTGGCATCATTTCAATCAGTATCATGCCTTTTCAGCATTTCGGACAACCTGGGTGAAGACATGTTCCCTCCAACAATCCCAATTCGGCCG
>KB455313.1:49292-80619 GCA_000341325.1 Panagrellus redivivus | reverse complement strand
TGCTTAAATGACAACGTTTGGTTCGCGTGCGTGTGCAAATGCATCAATCGCGTTCGTTAAGGAGGATTGTGTGAATGGAGAAAATGCGTGCAGCATGGGGCTTGGCAAAACGTACTCTGTGACAACGAGAGTCGACGGAAATGAAACGCGAGTCCCCCAGGAAAAAGTTTTCGGATTTTTGCGCTCTTTCTTCGGCATTTTCGGGCCTTTATGATTTTTTTAAAAATCCAATTCTTTTTCCAATCAAAATCTACGGTGATTAGGCGTCGAATAAGACCGATTGCAGCCGAATTGGTCGAAATCTATTTTTACCTGCCGGTCCCTACTTATAACAGATTTTTTACCATAGTATACGACAGTAGTGTTACAAGTTTCCTTTCTACTACTTTCACCGAAAAACGGATCAGCTTGCATGTTTCCATTCTGATAACAATCAACAGGTGGTGGATCCGTGGGAAATATAAATTTAAAATTGGGATCGATTGGACGTATTGTCTGTAACATCAGTAATTTGACACTGAACTTTCTAAAATTTCTACAAAGAAACCTATTTAAAAATGCTTACATAAGTCAGAAAATTTGCTTGGTTGGCCACCGCCAAATCTACGAATAATATCAACAACAACATCTTGCCTCTTCGAAATGAACGTTTAATAAAATAAGATCATTGTGACCGTGTTTAACGTACGCATATTTACATAAGTCATATCGGTTTCCGCAGAAAAAGTCAAATGTCAGATTGATCATGTTATTATATTTTCGTTGCTAATATTCTTATTTTTTGTTGGCCATGCTTGTTGATTGAAACTTTTAAAAAGGCAATTTGATTCATGCATTATTGTTCAAGACGTGAGAACGTTTCTGATGTGTTGTTATTTGAAACATTGAATCAGCTTTACAGCAATTTCCACATTTTAATGTAACAAAAACCTTGCATTCTCTAAACACAACACTTCACTCATCTACGCTTTTTAAAGACCATCCTGAGGTGTCAAAAACTCATTTCCAGCAAAAACGAACAACACACCACTCAAGAAGCCCGCACTTACTGAGACACTATTTCAATCATCCGTGATCATGGTCGTTCGTTCTCACGTTTCCCTGAATCCCGTCCGGTTCTATTGTTCAAAGTGATCAACTGAGGTACAGAAAGTTCAAGGTTGTCAAAAGTGCCACCCTTTTGACACTTACCCAGGGTCCTGCATTTGGTATAAAAGCATCGAGCACAGAACGAATTGAAACAAATTTTAGTGTCTCAAAAGTTCAACATTTGTCTAACTATGTTCTTTTCAAAAACTCTTGTCACCTTTCTGGCTGCTATATTAGTATTGACCTCTATTGGCTGTGACGCACAATTCTATGACTACGGTGGCATGGGCATGGGATACGGTGGCGGATTTTGCTGCGGAGGTTTCGGCATGGGTTCCATGGGCTACGGCATGGGAATGGGAGCCTTTAATGGATTCGGAATGGGCATGATGAGCGGATTCGGCAAGAAATAATGTGCTTTATGTTCTATTTGCTCTCCGTGGGTAGATGATGTTGTTTTCTGAACGTTTAATTAAACCACATTCAAATTAGTTTACAAAAGTACTTTAGTCGAATATCAAAAATTGTTAAAATGTGTATCCAACTGTATTTCTTTTCTTTCTGTTTCCCGGTTCAACCCGAATCTGACGTTTACTTTTTATGAAGTTTGTGTGGATAATAATAATAGCTTGTGGTATTGCCTTTTTTATCGCTCGACCAAAATACATCGTTATTTTACGACGCTATAAACATGCATTATTATCAAAGTTGTTAAAACTCAATACAAAGTAGCTTTAGTGCTGATTTATAGCCTAGACTTTACTACCGAAAATAGTAACCTTTGGCGTGGCAGTAATCTGTTTATGCAAGGCTGTTGCCGACATCATAGCATAATTTTTAAGGTTTTTCTAAAGCTGCAGCAGGGTAAAACATGTTAAAAGCCGTGGAATACATGCTTTATATTGCTTGCGTGTTGTGTTTAATATTAAACTTATTTCTATTGTACATTGTCAAACGTTTCACGTCGAGATCGATGAAACCATTTAGTAATTTGATCATTCAAACAATAGTTGTTGATATGACGGCTTCGGTTTTTATGACATTATTTCAATTGGTAAGTAGGTTTAAGTTTTGAATCGAAACTATTTAAATCAAAAAAGCATGCTTCTGTAGGTATCCGAAGTCAACGACGGCATCGTTTTCCACGGGTCAGGGAACCCATGGCTGCCATGGCCAGGTCAATGGCGATGTTCACCGATTACAGTTTTTGCGATTGTAAACAATGTTAGCTTCTGGAGTGTTCCAATTCAAGCTATGTATCGGTACATCGTCATCGTACGGTATGTTTGCAACTAAAAAATTTAAAATAAACTGTAAACAAGTTGCAGGAAACGACAAATATCACAATGGTTCCCGTTGATAATTTTTCTTACAGTTGCACTTTTTATCTCGGGTGTTACCTTTCCCGCGGCATTTCTAGCAAACACAAGTTCTACGTCATTGGACAGACTGCAGTTGATGGGATTTTGGAAAGGTGAAGATACTGGTGTACTTTGTACACTCGACGTTGTAAGAAGAAACCTTTTTTATTCCAGCATTTTTATCTCATTTTTAGCTATCCTGGCCAGTTTTCACCTATCTTCTTGGCGAGCTGATCCTCGGCAACATTGGTATTAGCTCTCTAATGTGGTTTACAAAACGCCTCAACCATACCCTCTACAGTGATCAAATGCACTTTAGTTCGAAAACAAAACAAGCCCACAAAGAGATATCCCGAAAATTGTACATTCAAGCCGCCATTCCGTCTGTTATGAACGTATTTCTCGTGGGTATTTGCGTCTGTGTGTTTTTTGTACCAGACTATTACGGTGGCCTTCTTGTTGCTTTGCTTTTACCGTATCCTTGGATTGTCGTTATCAACCCGATAGTAACACTTTGTTGCATTAAGCAATACAGAAATGTTGTTGTTGGCGTTTTCAAAGGTCGCGGTATGCACACCAAGAGTAATTTGTCACACAGTCATCCCAGTAAAGCTGTTACTACCGCTGTAATGTATGGTAATGGAAATAATGTTACGAATTAGTAAAACTTTTTTGTTTTTTTTTAAAGTTGGAAATAAATTTTGATATTCATACAATAAAATGATAATACGTGTGCTAAAATATAAGGTTTGTGTGAGGCAGTCTGGCAATCAATTAGTATGTACACAACACGTCATTATTCTCAATAACCAGGGGTATTACAATTCGACAAATACTACCTTTGGTTACAGTTAAATGCCACAAATCATTGGTATGGTAATCGTCGGCATGGATTGCCTTAGACAAAGTGACCAAAGAGGTTGTACTTTATGAATGTGTAACCGTGCCAGACATCACATCATAATGTTATTAGCTTTCACAAACAGTCTAACAGGTTTAAGCATGATAGCTGTTGTGGAATACTCGCATTATGTTGCTTTTGTATTGTGCGTAACCTTTAACTTGTTGCTATTGTTTGTTGTTAAACGTTACACGTCAAGAACAATGAAAGTATTTGGCAATGTCATTATCCAAACTGTTTTTATCGATATGGCTGCCTCGGCTTTCATGACTTTGTTTCAATTGGTGAGTCTTGTATAAGATTTTTGAAATGAAAAAAGAACTTTTAGACAGAGGAAGTCAACAATGGCATTATTTTTCTTGGGTCCGGGAATTCATGGCTGCCGTTATCAGGTCAATGGCGCTGTTTACCAGTCATGGTTTTCGGAGTTGTGAACAATGTTAGCTTCTGGAGTGTTCCGATTCAAGCCATATATCGGTACATCATTATCGTACGGTATGTTTGTGCTTTCAATAAACGTAAACAATGCAATTAACAAGTTTTAGGAAAAAACAGATTTCACAATGGTACCCCTTAATAATTTTCCTAACTGTCGGACTCTTTATTTCCGCTGTTACTTTTCCTGCTGTCCTCGTGGCGACCGTAGATTCTCCGTCATTGGAAAAACTTCAATCTATGGGATTTTGGAAGGGTGAAAACACTCGTGTACTTTGTAGTCTGGACGTGGTACGCTTATTCAACTTTGTTTTCACAAATTTCAACTTCTTTTTTAGGTTTCCTGGCCGGTTTTTGTCTACCTCACTGGTATGCTGATCCTTGGCAACATTGGTATTACCATGTTATTGTGGTTTAACAAACAGCTCAACAAAACCCTTAATTGTCCCCAAATGCATTTCAGCCCAAAAACTCAGCAGGCTCACAAAGAAATATCACGAATGTTGTATATTCAAGCAGTGATTCCATCTGTTATGAACGTATTTCTCGTGGCTATTGGTGTTAGCGTGTTTTTCATACCAGAATATTATGGTGGTTTGATGGTTGCATTGCTATTACCGTATCCATGGATTATCGTTATCAACCCATTGGTGACACTTTGTTGCATCAAGCAATACAGAAATGTTTTTATTCGTATTTTTAAATGGCGCCGTATAACAATTAAGATCCATGTGTCGGTCAGCCGTGGCAGTAAGCATGTTACTACCGCAATGTATGGTGATAGACATGTCGTTTACAGTGAATAGGGCTTTTTGTTTATGTCAAATTTGGAAATACATTTGATATTCAAATAATAGACTGATAATAAACATCCTAAATTTTACATAGAAATTGTTTAAACTTTACAATGGTAACGTCCAGCTTTTAAAAAAACCTCAAATTAACCTAATTTAAAACGCACTCCACTGGTCAAGCAGCCCATCCCACCCAGTACGCACCAGCTCGCAATATTAGCTCACATCAGTTCATCGATCTCGAGCTTTCCTAAAGTTCGGACGTGGCAGCACATCCTCGGGGCAAAAAAAAGCATCGACCCTTGAGGGCGGCCGGCCATACCCTCATAAACAAGCTACTTTGCGGGTCTGATCGCCTTTGCGACGAGCCCCTTCTCGCACATTTGCCCCGACGGCTACCTCACTTTGCTTCCTCAACACTTTGGTCCTTTTCTCGATCGACCACGACCACCTTGCGGTCTTCGACGCTTCTTCACGGATCTATACAACTACAACTTTGTAGTCTTATTTTGGTCGAATTTGTTTTAAAATGTATTCATATTCATTCCTTTTTGTATCTATTCTGGCACTGTTGGTCATCGTGCAAGCTGGCGATGATGGAAAACTTAAATTGAAGCATCTTATCAAGCATGGTGCCGGCGACAGGACGTTTGCGAAGAACTTGAGCAAGGAGGACAAGGTCGCTTATTTCAAGATCGTTAAGAATGGTAATTTGACCAGGGCCCAGGTCGAGGAGAAGTTGCAGGGTTTTGTTTCGGGTTTGAGCCCTGATTTGCAGGTTGGTTTTTGATAATTTTGGCTGCGTGCGCATTTTGGGGTCTCGACACGAAAATTGTCCGAAATCGCGTTAGGACCAAAAGTCCGCACGCGCTCAAAAATAAACTTTTGGTCGAAAAGGTAGAAAATGACGTCATTTACAGTCAAAATATGCCCTTCTCGTCAAAACCCGCGAAGATCACAAAGCCCAAATCAAAGCCCGCGTCGCTGCCGCCCTTCCGAACCTATCCATCGAAACCCAGAAGTTTGTCGCTGAAATGGAACGCATCTCCAGCGACAAATCCCTCTCTACCAAGGCCGCCTGGAAGAAACTCCAAGAACTCCGCAAATCTGCTCCTGCTATTGCCAAATCCGAGCTTCCGAAGTTGTTCCGTGGCATCGGCGGCGGCAAAAACCACAAGGGCTTCGCCGTCGGTCAAGCCGAGAAGAACAAGAAAAAGGTCGATGTCCAATTCAACTCCGACGACGATTTCGGTGTCGATGCCGTTGTTGTTGGTACTATTTAATCTCACTGTCTCATCATGATAATAAAGAACCATCCTAACTTGTAAAAAAGATAGACCAAGACATCAAAAACACACACATCCATGCTTGAAAACACTTTCGAAAGTCAATTACGATTGCGACGTGCCCTGAGGCCTAACATCGCTCATGTTTAAACGCATGTCGTCTTCTCCCCGCACTAACGATGCCGTCCCCATTGGTCTTTTTCCCACGGCACCGACCATCAAGCGCATCCGTGTTTGACTATAGTGCCGCTGCCGTGGTGGTAGTGGCGGTGCTTCATTGGCGCCCCGGCCTGTCAGCTGATATCACGTAATCTGTCTATCTAAACAAGGACATTTTACACGAGAAAAGAACAAAGACATACACGGCCGCCGACTACGAAGACATGCTTGATCTCTCGGGACTTGACAACGACGCCACTGGCTGCCGCCATCAAAAGACCGCAGAGGGCGTGTTTCGGTACTTGGATCGCCACAGGCAAGAAAAAGTAGCCCCTTTAGGAGTGCTTTGTCTTTTTTCTTTTTGCGCTTTGTGGATGGACTTTATCTTCTTTACAGAAGGCGCCTAAAATAGTCAAACAATGTTGAAAGGGCGTGGAATTTCGTGTTTTTGGGTGATTTATATGGGTTTCGGCTTCACAGATATCGGTTTCCATCCTTCTTAAATTCAAAATCATTCTCAACTTGCGTATTTTTATATCCTCCATCCTCATAAATACCATTTCCGCCCATCTAACTTCCGTTTCCAAAAGTAAACAACCCCCAGACCACCCATATTTCATAACTTTTCCAGTTAACAGACGCCTATTTTCACAGAATCCGAACTAAAATGGCCTCCCGCCACTCGGAATCTAACGTTCTAATGCCAACTGTTAAGAATGATAATAACAAAAGTAGGTTTGTTTATCGGGAACTTTCTAACTTCATGTCCTCGAAGCATTTTATCCTTTTTTCACTACAGCGGTCAGTTTTACGTCGTTTTTATAAGTTTTTTTCAGACTCCGAAGCAGTTACTGAAGCATTACGAACCTTAAGACAGAGAAACGTTGATCTGGCTGAAAATATCTTCGAACTTGAGAAGACGTTGAGAAAAATGTCTGAAACATCGCGTGTTACGGTAGTTTTTGCACTTTTTGGTCATTTTTAGGGTTGAATTTGTTTCAGAATGGTCAAACTGATGAAAATAAGTCGTGTGATAACAACAATAACAACAAAAAGACTGAAACTAAGAAGGAAATTCCGCCTGAATTGCTAATGAGGATGGAATCCTGTCGCAGTGAGGTTGTACCGAGAATTGAGCCGTTTCTACCTTCAAATTCGGTACGTTTAGCTACATTACTTGTTTTAAATATGATTTAATTATGCCAAAACAAGTAAAACTACATGCCTAATGGTTTAGAAACTCTTTTTCGTCGCCACAAATGTCATTAAACTTCGACCCCGATTGACCCTGCAAGCATCCCATCTGTTAAGCCCCAATGATGTCCTCGATGCCAACGGCAACCATGTAGTCCAGCCGTCTGAGGGGAGCGGCGCCGGCTACTCGAACGCCACCACCGCCGCGGCGGCAAGCTTTCTCGTAATTGGACCGCACAACTTGCGCAAAAGGTTTGTTACTCGACTCAATTTCCAGATGGGGCCCGGCTCGGGGCCTCAAATCTGGGCTTATGCCTTCCTTTATTCTTTTAGGCGGCTCCCAAAGATTAGGGGGCGTCGGAGCATCGAATTACATTTCAAGAGGCAAACAAGACCACTTGGCACGGGTATTGTTCGGCACATCCGGTCAATGTTGGATTCGGTTTTGTGCCAAATTTGGAGGAATTTTGAAATACTAACTATACTTAAAAGGGCTGTGTAAAAAACAAAACCAAATTAGGAGCGTTTTATCGCTAAAAGTTTAACGTACCCAAATGCACTGACGAAAGCAAGCCGTCGTAAATTCCTATTAAACATAGTTTGCCACAGCTGGTGACACTTTTAGGGCATTGAAATGTCTAAATTTGTTTGAAATGTGTTTTGTTTTATGTTTTTTAAAGTTTGTTTTTCCTTAAAGTTCGAATTTTTCTGTGGCATTGATTTCTAATTCCACAAAAATAGCCAATTAGCACCCCCACATTGCCAGATTGCCCTGCGTGGGTGTGCGTTCCAAGCTAATCCCCCTCTCCGCGCACACATTCTGATCCCAAGCACCCTGTCAGCAATGCCATTAGTGCCAAGATCCTCGTCCCTTTGTCTGTCTGCCTAATCCGGGGCCATTTTACTCTCACCCTAAGGCGATTTAACTTTCAAGCTGCACTTAACGCTTGCATTTTGTCGCGACGAATCGAATCACATCCGCAAGTACCTCGTTTACGACATCTTGATTATCGCTCTCAAGCATGTCTGTCTGATGTGAGCCTCCTCATTGCCAGCTCCACTCAATCCTAGTTGCAGGATCACCCACCCTGTCTAGAAGCACGTTCTGACCTCACTTACTTCATTTTAGTTTCTGCTGATGTGAGCCTCGACGCTTTTCAGGCCCATCAATTTCATTCATTTAGGGAAAAGACATACTGGAAGCAACAGCATCTTTCCCGGAGTCTGTGCAGTGGGCTTCTGTTTTGTTGCAGCTCCTTCGTCGTTGTCGTCTTCGACCCTCTGCCTTTTTCGTTTTGAACAACAAAACAGCAGCACAAAAAAGGAGTGAAAAGCGCCGCAGTAATTGGATGTAAAAAGGGAGGAAGTCCCCTTCTAAATGCGCACACTGCTTCATGCCCATGCGCATCGCCTTGTGAATGCCATGACCACTGGGAGTTGGCTGGTTGGTGATGTTATGGGCCCATCAATTGTTGTAAAAATCGTAAAAACAGTAATCGGTCTACCCTTTTAAGCCACTCTAGACAGATTTTCAAACCCTATGTAGCGGATTTCAACTTTTTTCAACCCCAAAATGCCGTCGATTCTTTAATGTGTCACTGTCCGAAATCTAAAAATGCAGACATGATGCCATGGCATTCGCTTACCATCTCTCTGGACTGTGCTTTTTCTTTCAAATTTGAAATTCCCCGATGAAATTTTGTTAAGCCCATGTAAAAACGTTAACAATGTCTTTTGGGATTTTGCTTTTGATCATTTTCCCGCTTCTTTTTATCCTTTTCGGAACTTTGGAAAACTTGAAGTTTTTATGCACTTGTTTCACGCCCTTTTATATACTTCTGTCCCGACAGTCGTTTTTTCAGTACTTCCGTTTTTTTTCTTTTCTTTGGATGCTAATACGTGTTACATGTATGCACATTTTTTACATTTGCCGTCGGTGTTCAGAAGGCAATCCGTTCAATTTACATGTATTACCCTTTTTCGGGTGTTAGCAAAATTTGATTTGTGTACCTTTATTTTTGCTGTATTATGCCATTTCGCACCCTTACGTTCGACTTTAATATATATTTTTTGTGTTTTCAATGTCGAATTTTGAAATGTTTTGATTTTTTGAATATTGTCCTATTTATCGATTGTTTTTACATCTATTTCCGTCATTAAAGCTGCTAATTATAAATTTTATCACTACAAAAAGCAGAAATGCAAACCGTATTTGCTTCCGTTGTCATTAGCTATGTGGCTTAACGAACGGAATTCCCCTTTTTGGGCCTGTCTTGGCCCGTGATTTATAGATTTAGTAAACGTCATTCCTTTAGTGCTTGCTATTGTATTTAGTGGTGACGCGGAAATGGTACATTACTTCCCCAAATCTAAATCCCGTCGCCATAGGACGGATAGGGATATGCCTTTTTTGTCCGGGGTTTGGGATAGATAAGCTTAGCCTTTTTGGCTTTTTGGAAGAAGGAAATGTTGCTAGTTGCTACCGGAGGGGAGGGCACGGCATGAGTCGTTTTGCTTCTGGCGGTTTTGTGTGTCAGTGCCAATTGAGCGTCTCACAAACCGGGCATTCAGCTCACTGGCGAAGTGGGGGTTAAAATGAGACTAAATGTAATGACATGGGGGTAAAATATGCATGATATAGGCAAGAAGAATAGTAAAAAAGGGCAGCAAAAGCGGCTTTAGGGCATGAAAACTGACCAGTGGGCATATAACTGTAAAAAAACCAATTTTAACGGGATTTGAATTTAAAAAGTTTAGCAAAAATTTACAAGTTTAGAAAGTGACATCACTTATCAGAGCCTCAAAACTTAAAAGGTCAAAACAAATCTCCTTTCCTTCCGCAAAATCCTCAACTATTCTAACAAAATCCATTGTCCAGACGCCCAAAACCGCCCTGAGGGCATACAGGCCAAAAGGCCCCTTCAAGACTTTATTTTAAACGTGTCATCTTCACTGTTTTTAGCTTTTTTAAACTTTTGCTTCTTCTTCCCGTCGCTAAGGACGGAGGAACTCTTCTTTTTTTGCTACAGCTCTTCTGTCAAATGGCGCCGTCGAGACGGCACAGAGTACGTTTATATCTCCCGTTGACAAAGTCACTCTTTTCACGTTTACGTATATATTTTGGGCATTATTTTTGTTTTTCTTTATCCAAAAATATGCCGGCAGAAGTTTATTTTAACTTTTTTTTGATTTCCATGAAATTCCAGTCTCCAGTCCACAGACAGAACAATAACAAGGATTTTAGTCATAGCAATGGCATTCATCAATTTTTTGACAGACAACATGTCAGTGTGACATGCCGGGAGGCAGGTTATTCGATAGTTCGAAAAAAAACAGGTGTAAAAATGAGAAAAAGCTTGACGAGTGTTCGGTTTTTGTGACTTTTGGCTTTTTGCTTGAGCGAGTTTTGTTATCTGTAATCATAATCTTGTCGAGGTCGCAGAAATAAGTTCCGTTTTACATTTTTGCATACTTTTTTTTTTGTGTTTTTGGCTGAATAGACTAAATAAGCCCATCTGGTTAGCTTGATCTTTTAAAATTTACCCATCTGGTACCATTTTGATGCTAAACTTCTGTTTATCTTCGATAGTTTTGACGGCTTTACTGCTTCAAAACACACTTTGAGCTCATTGTTTAACCCTGAAAATGTATACAGACTTGTTTTTGCCTGATTTATTTGATCCCATTTGTCGCGTTTCCCACAACTGCTCGCACTTTTCGTTCGTCGCCGATCAGCCCCGCCCGCAACTCACTTCCGTGCCCTCAGGGGTGTTACTTGCGGCCGTCGGCAATGATCGCTTATTGACTGCCTTTCCGTGGCTCACTCACCGTGTGATGATCTTGCAAAAGTAGTTTTTTATTGTTACAGCTGGCAATTTCCGGGATTTTTGGCTTTATAACTCCATTTCGCCG
This sequence comes from Panagrellus redivivus, assembly GCA_000341325.1. Taxonomy (NCBI): domain Eukaryota; kingdom Metazoa; phylum Nematoda; class Chromadorea; order Rhabditida; family Panagrolaimidae; genus Panagrellus; species Panagrellus redivivus. Next base: position 69,488 of record KB455313.1, on the reverse strand, counting down.
CAATCTTGATACACTTTTCACACTATTATACTTTTTTATTGTCAAACTTTTCCCAGACCTGTTTCTTGTCAGTTTTTGAAAAAGCAAACATTGAAACAAACCTCCAAAATAGCGCATATAATTAAAAATTTATTGAAATATCCATCTTTATTTGGACGGAAGTGCAGCAGCGCCCGGTTATGCTTCCTTTCTAGTCTTTTTTGAATGGCACGTCTGGAAAAGACGGTTCTTTTTGGCAATGCGCCGATAAACCATTGAAAAATGTTGTTTCTTTTTATTTTTGAGCGGTTTGGAAGCGTGTTTCACACGTTTTGGGGGTATTGATCGGGTTTTTACGCTTTGTTTTTTACTTTTTTTCTGTTTTGATGTTATTGTTTACGTTTTAAATACAAATTTTGGTGATAAAATTAAAATATTTGCAGATCCGGTGGATGCTTGCGCGTCGCTGATCGGATAGTGTCGATAGATTCGACGCTCGTCGGCGAACTCGACCTCCCATCCGATGCCCGTGCCAACGTCTCTGGTCCAAGCCTCCAGAACGGCCTTCTCGCGAGCAACAATCACGATCAGCAGGACGATTTCGGTCTATTGGCGGCTGCCGTTGATAAGGAAGCAGAGTCGGCTATCAGTGTTCTTGGGATCGTGCGAGAATCGACGAATCCAAGACGGAAAAGTTGTGTAAAAATGGCGGTGAGTCTGGAATTGAACTTAATGGGTTATTGAAACGCAAAAATTGACATGCAGAATACACAGGATCGTTATAAATCTTTAATTTGATGTTTTTATCTACAATTTTTCGGCATTTTAACGAAACTACTAGCAAAATCGAAGTCGATAGAATCACCTTTTTCCTCAAAAATCAATTCAATCTCTCACAACCCTAAAAACAAAGTCAAAACCCTCTTCTGCACCAACAGCCCTCCCCGGATCGGATTTCCATGCCATTGCCCTTCTTCCGTCTTGCACGAAGGCCCTTGACGGATTGGATTTCGGCGTCATAGTTTTTCTTGATATTTTGCTCTTGCTCAGAGCTAATGAAGTTTCGATTGGCTCATGGGCCCAGAAGGCCCCATTCACATCACTAACACGAAAAAACGTTTTTAAAAAAACAGAACCGCTTTTCATTGACATTTTTATCTATTTTCACGTTTGTCTTTGCTTTTGTCTTTTTTTAAATCAGCAATGCCGACATAAACCCAAGCGACATCAGGACGCTGACAGTCATCCAAAATGCACATAGATCTTTTGACAAATGTACGCATGGGAAAAAAGACAGGCATTATGCGTTTTTTGTCTTTTGACAATGAGAAAGGGAGTGCCAAAAAGGAGTTTTCTTTTTGTAGGGTTGGAATGGCTATAAATAGGGTACCGTTCGGGAGTGATAGGATGTCAAGTGACAATCATGGTCAGAAGATGGAAATAGAAACATACAAAAGTGGACAAATTTTGGCATTTTGAGGAATAATTTAAACAAAAATTTAAAAGATAATGCCATCTGGAAAATTTGCGACGCTAAAGAGCAATGAAGAACGTTAAGGGCAGTGTTTAGGTTCAGTTTTTTTCATGCCTTTGGGCATTTTACTGTTGAATGTTGAGGTCATCTCATGAAATGGTGCAACCATCCTGCATCGGGAAGCGGATTCCGTGACGTTTGAGCCCACTATTGAGGTCTGCTGATGAAAACTGGAGACAAATGAAGTCAGCAAGGTCCTCCGTTTTGGCACCTTGCGTGATTGTGGACACAAAATCGGGTAGTAAAGCAAAGGAGGGCGTGGTTGGATTACATTAAGGGTCGGTCCAGGCTTTTATATAGTACTTTAGACATTTTTTTGCACCACTCATGGATGGGGGAAGTAAGTAAGCCCGGAGGGAATGGGCTGCATTAATCTAGGGACGAACCTAACATGGATTCACGGGGCTGTGTTGGATACACATACGGCTATCTGTATGGGTCCACTTTCACATTCACCGGTTAATTAGGCGTCCATTTTGGAATTCCAAAGGCCCCCCTCGGATAGAGACATCCCCTGTGGCTGTTGCGTGTCGACAAGCAGCCTGGACTGAGGTTACATTAGATGGGGCCCAAGTTTTTCATTGTCGAGGACCGACAACCATGCTCTGAAACCCCGTTATTTTCCTATCTACATAGGTTCTCCACAAATTAGCACATACATCCAGCCCAACATAGAGCTTATTCAATACTTTAATGTTTGAAAAAAAACTTTACGCAACAAAAAAAACTTTTTTGACGCATTGAGCTTGCGCGTGACAACATACACACACGCGCGCGCAAGCGGCCTCGATTCCCACGACCTTGCGAGGCGTCAGGGCTTCTGTACTACGTTGCCATCGTCTCAACTTTCGTCTTCACGTTGCTCTTTTTTATTCCTCCCCCTGAGCTTCATATGGCGCGTGTTTCACGTCCCGGGTTGCAATGCGATGAAAATTCTTTTCGTTTTTTTCATAAAAAGGTTGAACGTCGTCTGAATGGACGGCTGTCCGCCGTCTTCCAGCAGCCGTAAGCCGACGCCTACCGAACTTTCGCCATCCACGACCACCACTAACCCTACCCAGTCGCGCAGCCCGATGCGGCTCTTCAAAACCTCGACAAATTCGACTTCAACCTCGTCCGCCAGCAAGGCCGCATCATCGAGTGCGCCGTCGAAGGCGTCAGTTTCGAGTTTCCTCTCGAAACACTATGATGCCATCTATGTTTCGACGGAGGATGAATCTAGTGGGCCGTATGCGCCTTCGACTTCGGCGACGAAAACCCATCTGTCAAAGTGTAAAGACCATATTCCGGTGATTGTCGCGGCACCGATCAGGGCACAGTATCCGCAAAGTGCGTTGAGTGCTCGAATCCGGCAGTTCGCTTCCGGCACCGCTCCGCCTGGGGCGACGAAGCGAGACAGCGGTGATAGCGAGCTATCTGTCCGATTTGCTGACCAGATCGATGTCCTAGCACCGCCGCAACGGCGCCGACATCGAGTCGGATTCAAATCGACGACCAGCGAAGGCGGCGATTCGAAGTCCTCCTCATCCGATCGCGGCGCCACGGCAAAGTCGACTGTTTCCTGTCCGCCGATGCCAAATGCTAATTGTATCGACAAATTTGACTATGATTCTTATGTCAAGTACATTGTCAAGGTCTATTTTCATTTTTCTTTTGGCATTTTGAAATCGATTAAATTTAGTTAGAAACTGTTTTCTTTGTTTTTGGGTTTTTATTTACCCTTCCAATTTCAAATGCCGGCTGAGACTCCCGGAAGCGCCACTCACTGCACGCACTCAAGAATGGCACTTAGCCAGAGACAGTCTCACGCTATCTTTTTTGGAGGGAAATTTTTGAAACTGGGTTTTTGCAAAAATTGTACAAAAATACTTTAGAAGTCTAAATTAAGCGCACAGGTAACTAATCAAAATCTTTTAGCTCACCGGTGATTGGACCCAAATCCAAGTCGTACATCTGCCAAATGACCCTTCGGCTGGGCTCGGCTTCGGCATTGTGGGCGGAGCCTCGACAGGGGTAGTCGTGAAAACGATTTTGCCCGGCAGTGCAGCTGATAAAGTCTGTTTTTTTTTGCTTCTATTTTGAAAGTTATTATGAATTATAAAGCATTTCCAGGATCAACGCCTCCGAACCGGCGACAGAATCCTCCAAATTGGCCGAATCAATGTCCAGGGCATGTCATCTCAGCAAGTCGCTGGGCTTCTCAGACAGCCAGAACCGATTGTTGAGCTTATTGTTGGACGACCGATCAATGTTACTGACACACCGGCAGATTCGATGTGTTAGTTTTTGATTACTTTACGATTTGAAATGCCAAGATTCAAAATTACTTGGCAATGTGCCAGCTTTTTGTTGTCTTTTCCTTCCTGTTTGCGTCGGTTGCCGGTTTAATCCATCCATTTTGCCACCCTGTTTATCAAACCATCTGGAAAATGGCAAGGCTTCACGTCCGTCAAGATTGTTTACGTTTCAAAGACATGGAAGGCTACGCCATTTTTGCCACCCATAGCCATAGTCCGTCATGTCAATGATGAACATGGGCATGAATGTCCGTTCCATCGACATCGTTCCGCCCTTTTTTGATGTGCATTTCCGATGGATATGGGATTTGTTCGCGGTTTTTCGCACATATCTTTTTCATCTTTCTTATTTGGAAGCGTTCAAGTTGCTATTTTCCCAAAAAAGTAGTCAAACCTATCGAAATTTAAAATTAGCTAATCAAAAATTTGGTTTTTAATGCCCCCGCAATTTACATTTATCATCCATTTGTCAGTGCCATGGCAAAATAGAACCCGTCTCGGCCCCTGAAAGATGTTCGAACGTCTTCCGTGAAGCTGGGAAGGATAAGATGGCCGCGAGCAATTACCTCAATTCAAATGTTCTTCCTTTTTCCAACTTGAAAAGAGCCGCCATATTATCCATCCTGAAGCCCATAGAAGCCTCTTTCCAATGCCAGTTTACATACTTACAACCACCCCTGGCCCTGTTTCAAACTCATGTCAACTTTATCCACCCATCCGCCATTCACATCCTCCGATTTTGTCAAACTTTCTCCCCCTTCTTTCAAGTGCATCCGGCTTCACTCCCTCACTTTTTTGCTTTAAAAAAAGTTTTTTTGGAAAGAGTGCCATTTTCGGCCCGTCATAATCGGATGAGAGCGGCATCGTCACAAAGTCCGCGACACTCGGAGAAAGTCTAATTTTTTTGGTTTCGCCTCACAGCTTATGGAACAGATTCACTATTATACTTTTTCCTGAAGGCTGAATTGTTAATCTGAAGCCGGAAAATCACAATTTTTCAAAAATGGGCCTGTTTTTGTAAGATGAAAGCTGTTTTGGACAGTTTTGGCTATGACGAGGCTTACATCAACACACCTGGAAGCTTTTTTGGCAATGTAGCTGTCTGAAAAGTCATGGGTCGCCCACATTAGTCACGTAGTTTGTGAATTTTGAAGTTTTTATGCGTCTGCAGACTTGAAAATATGTAAATTGAGGAATTATTTTGGTATGGTTAGCTTTTTGAGGGTTTCAAATGACGAATTTTGATAAATTATGTTGTTGCTAGTGGCAGCTGCAAGTTTTTTTGTATAATTACGTCATTGTATAAAGCGTACATTTCATTAATTTTTCGGTTTGGACAAATTGTTTCATTTTTATATGTTTCTGAAACTTTTTACCGCGTTTTTAACCCACTTCTCGATTTCCACGTTTTGCAACTTTTTCCACAATGGCACCCAGAACCAAGCCTAGCTGAGTCAGTGTCTCCAGAAGCCCTTTTCCAGGAGGTGCGAGATGTCGCAACAAAAAAGTAGAGACACGACTCGATGCTCGAGCGAACATGGACTCTCGTCCGTCTTCGCTTCTTCAACACTTAGCGAGTGCAAATTGGTCTTCTTCTTCTGCGGTCGTGCCAGAAACGCCTGTGCCGTCGTCGGTCGACGGCAGCGGTGTTTTTGGTACCCCCTGCGGCGACCGACGTGTTCCTTCCGAGCTTCCGAGCGAAGATCTTATCCACTTTATTTTTTTGCTGTTTCTTTTTTTGTCCCTACCCTCCTGGTCCCTTTATTTTATCACGTTGAGGGTCTTTTGAAGCGTGGTCTGTTGTGCCGGCTTCCATGCCTAGGCTTAGCTTGGCTTATCCATGGATTGTCGAGGGGGTCATTCATCCCTTTTTTAGATTGTTTTAAGTGAGCGGAACGGTTTTGTGTTTAAAATTCGGCAATTTGTTTTGAGATTGGCACTTCCGGCTTTGAACTTTTATCACTTTTTTCCGAAAAACATAAAACAAATCAATTTTCAGCTTGCTGGACCATGGCCACTCGGGCGGCCTTGAATCCAACGACGCTCGAGGAACAAATCCAACACCGAATCGCAGCCATGCAAAACGGCAAACTTCCGCCGACTTCGGACGTGCCCCCATCCACGGCCACCACCATCGACGCAGATATGTGTAATACGACGCAAGCCTCAAATGGACATGTCCAACCTGGGACAAGCAAAACCGGAAAACCTGATGACGACGATCAAAATAACGCTCAAACTTCAACGACACCGGCGGAAACACACGAACGAGCGGCGTCAGTCGATGGCAAGCGTTCCGATTCGAATCATAGCCGGGATTCAAAGACGAAAAGCTGTACCTCAACAGAGCGGCCCATGTCACTCAAGAATCTGCAGGAAATGGTAATTTTTGGCTTTTTATTTTGCCCTTTTTAACGGATTCACCCTTCATCTTTAGGCACTAACTACATTTTGTCGCGAAAATTGGGTCGAAGGCCAGTACGAAGAAGTCAATGTTGAACTCCGACGTGATTCACAAACCGGTCTCGGTATTACTGTTGCGGGATATGTGCATAAAAAAGGTGCCTTTTCAATTTTGTTGTTTTTTCTTGGCCTAATTTCCACCGCAATCCGTACATGCTTGTCAGCCTTTGATCCCAAGCCTCCGTAGCGCAGTGGCAGCGCGTCAGTCTCATAATCTGAAGGCTGTGAGTTCGAGCCTCACCGGGGGCAAAACTTTTTTCCTATTTTTTACATCCATCTTCTTCTGGGAAAATATTTTTCTATTTCATCGATCGATTTGCGTGAATGTTTGAAAAGCACGCCCTAATTGCTGAAGCGCATCCTGAAGAAAGACTGCCTAGAAGTGCCGTGGGCCATGGAAAGGGGGAGTGAATGGTGTTAGGGCAGCCTTTAACCTATAATTTAATAACCAATCCGGCATCCGTCTTGTGTGTGCCATCGGCGTCATGAAAAGGAGCTCGAAAAAAGGGGGGAGAGCGAAGATGAAGGAGGACAAAAAAGAGACAGCAAGGCGGAGGCGAATTGCGAATGGCATGTTCACGCGGGCATGCATGCCGAATTTTGTGGGATGTACATGGATGCCAGTGGCGGTGTCTTTTTTTCACGGGCAAGGGGATGTTATCGGTCACTGACTTTGAAGCATGTTACGGCGAAATGAGGCCATTTTGTTTATTTTTACGTTGTTTTCGTTGAAACTTGCCTAAAACTCTTTTTTAACCATAATTTTTAGAGGAAATCAGCGGCGTTTTTGTCAAATCCCTCGTGCCAAATTCGGCGGCCCATTTATCTGGCAAAATCCGCGTTCATGACCTCATCATCGATGTGAATGGGCATACCCTCGAGAATCTGACGCATTCCCAATCGGTGCGAACGCTCGTCAAGTCGGGGAATCGCGTTCGATTGAAGATGATTCGATTCGCGTTGGATTCGCCTCAGGCTGTCTGCCTCAAAATGCTGCATGAACAGGAGACTGATACGCAAATTGTTGATGTGCAGTCGACGCTTCTGGATTACAAGCATCACTGGCAAACGAAACTTGGGACAGATTTCGAGGTGATCAGCGTTATTATCAGGCCGGATCGGCACAAAGAAGACGGTGGTCTCGGAATTTCCTTCGAAGGCACTGTCGACATCGTCGATGGCACGCAGTTATGCCCTCACCACTATGTGGAATCGTTAAGGAAAGAAGGTCCTGCAGCGAAATGCGGATTGTTGAAAGCGGGTGATGAGCTTTTACAGGTGTGTTTTTGGGGACTTTCGTGGTGGGAGTCAATTTGGGACGCATGATTTACACAAGTGTGCGAATGTGCAAGAAAATTTTAACTGTTTAAAAACCCCGCCAATTCCAGGTAAACGATCAAATCCTCTACGGCGAAAGCCACGTAACCGTCCGCCAAGCCCTCGGCAAAGCTGCCGCCGTCGCTGACCTCAAAGACGTCCGACTGATTCTGTGTCGCAAAGCTCAACAAGTAAACCTCTATATGCCTTCACCCGAACAATCGCTGCCATTAGCCTACACCTTGCTTGCCTCCGATGGCCAGGATAGAATAGTCAAAGCCAAATCTGAATCTGCCTTGAATCTCTGTAAAACTGATATGGGATTTTTCTTGAAAGAAGTCAGCTACATTTTCAAAATACCTACAAAAGGTCATTTTATCGATTTCAGGTCACAAAACGCCTCCGTTCACGCTCATTAGAACATCTCTCCGGTCTAGCCATCTGGAATTGTGTCCCTATCGTCGTAAGCCTCGAAAAGGATTCCCGTGGTCTTGGATTCTCTATTATTGATTACCGTGATCCAGTAAGGCCATCTGAAAGTGTTATTGTTATTAGATCGTTGGTGCCTGGTGGCGTTGCTCAGGCTGATGGTAGAATTGTGCCTGGTGATCGACTATTGTTTGTGAATTCCGTGGATCTGTCCAATTCAACACTTGATCATGCCGTGGCAGTCCTGAAGGCCGCTCCAGCTGGTCTTGTTCGACTCGGCATTGCTAAGCCTGTACCAGTTGATCAGGTATGTATTTAGACTTCCGTTTTGGATTACTTCCGGTTGATTATTCTTGCATTTTTGCAACAATTGTATGCAATTTCATCATTTGAACGCTTCGGTTTTCATTTTCCAACAATGTTCCCATCTCCATTATGTCAACCAAACACAAACTCATGTTTTACTGTTCACTCAAACGTGAGCCCCTTGTCCCACGTCCACTTCCACGACTGCCTGCGCTTTCCCATAGCTACTAGCTACCCCAAACATCCACAAGAGCCCCCATCCTCTCACTGGACATTAATCAAACCCAGCCTAGACCTGTCGACGAGCCCCTGGCGACTCGATATACCTGCGCCCTGAGGGGTTTTTTAAACCCCCGAGATGCATCCCACTTTTTTCGACATCCAATTTATGTAACCCATCCAATCCATTGCCTCTGGCAAGGGTGTTTTCCCGGGACTTTGGCTCGGATGGATGATTAATCCCACCTAGCTCTCACTTTTGTGTTAGTGTTTTCCCTCTTTCTTTTGTTTTTTCACCCCTTCTCCCCATTCCATTGTTAAGTATCTCATCGATTTTTACAAGGAGTATTGTGCAGTTTTGCTACTGAAACTAATGTTGTTTTATTTTTACACTTTTTACATCCATTTTCATTCGTCTTTTGCGTGCGTTATAGGCAGTAGCAATTTTTTTTCATTAAAATTTTCAATTGTTGCACTCTCGTCCGACACGTGCCCCATTCTAACAAATCTTTATTATTTCCAACCACCCGTCGATCGTAGGCAGTACGCCTTCCGGTGCTAACTGCCTTTCGTCCACATTTTGGCGGTTGACAGTCGACCGAGATTAACAAATTTGCCTTCCTGCATTTGCGTGTTGACAGACGGCTCAAACATGGGGCTTTTCATGTATGTATGTGCTCAGCCCATGTCCAAAATGTAAAAAATATATGTCAGTAGTGACAGGCGACTTCTACAATTAGCCATTTTGGGGAAAGAGGGCGGAGGATGGGTAAAGCCGTCTGTCTTGGCGCTTTGAACTTTATCCAGCCACAAGTTGTATCGACGTTTGTTTGGTTGCCCTTTTGAAGTTAAAAGTCTTCCTGGAACTAGCAATGGACATGTTTTAGCCGGTTTTGGGGTTTAAATTGAATTTTGACGTTTTTTCGATTTTCGTTACGAGACCAATTAACTAAATTTTGTTTTTTTGATGTTTTTATAAATAATACGTCTTACTTATGCTTAACAAAGCTAATTGCAACTTGTTTGCAACGTTTTCTGTTTGTTTGTGGTTAATTTGAAACTTTCGTTTCGAGACCAATACTCCTTTTTTTGTTAATTTTCATTATGTTTGTCTTTTTTCGATCAATTTTGATGAGTAAAGCATTTTTCTTACGTCTGTTTTTCATAAGAAAGTAATCAAAATTTTTGAAATTTTCGTTCCGAGACCAAAACTCCCCTTTCCAGCTTAAATTCAACACTCATTCCCCCATAATCTCCCGATCCGAGCGTCTTCTCGCCAAAGGCACCTCTCCACGAACCCTCCGACGCCGTCGCCATGGAAAACTAAACGCTGGCATCTCGGGTGCCTCCAGCCAAGAAGAAGTTTGGATCGGTGCTGACGTCTACCGCCATTTGAATCCACAGGTTGGTTTCCGCTCCCCTCCCATTCAGTTTTCGCTACAAACATGTTATTATGTTGTCATTTCGTGTGAGCCGCATACATATAAGCTTCCTTGGACGGGCTTTTGCACCGTGTTTTTACTATTTTTCACGAAATTTATTCTCAAATCGTTACATTTTACTTCTTTGGAGCTCTGGGCACTCATTACACCTTCCACATTCCCAATTACCACCTTTTATCAATGTAATTCAAAAATTAGACCAAAAATCTCCCCCAAATTGGCCCTTTGTGTTATTAAGAAAAGCACATTCCTCGTAACTGTGTGCCTCCCATCAAAAATGCAATTTGCGCTTTTTCGATGTTCGTCGCCATAGTAAATTCAATTTCGTCAATCTGTTTTCAAGTCAAAAAAAAAATTCATATTTTAAAACGCACATTTTAATCCCAAAAACACGTTTGATCGTTATTATTGGTGTTTTTGCAATTACAGCTGTACTTTCCATCGTCTGGATCTGCTTCACCGTCGACGCCGAGAGTGAGTTTTATTGGATTTTGCTTTTCTTTCGGGTTTAAATATACCGTAGGTGTTCATTTACGCAAATTGGTGTTTACACGCTTCCGTTTTTGGATATGAATTGAATGTTTAGTAATTTCCGGTGTGTATTTTCGGATATGAATCGAGTTCATTAACACTTTTTATGCTTTTGGTTTCGTCATTTTGGGGCGTTTATCAAATTCGGAGTATTGGATGATTACGAATTTACGTTTGTGTGGGGCATTTGTTTTAATTTGAATGCCCTTTTGACACGATTTTCACTATACTCACTAGCGGTGGTCATTCATTCATTGGCATGCACAGAATTCACGAAGCGCTTTCACCTTTTGCCTTGGGCTTTCGTGAGAGGGGCGTGTATTCAATAAAGTTGAGACCAGTCTGGCTGGTTTTCATCATTTATCCACTTTATGGAGTGCCGCCTGGCCCAGACAATGCCAAATATACAATTTCCATTCCGAAATAAGATAGTAAAGAACGCAATTCTAAAAAAACACCCCTTTACAGTTGGACACGTGGAGGAGTTTTTTCGTCTTAAAAAGTTGTTTTGGGGTGGAAATTGGCACTTTTTGGTGGTCCTCAAATGTGAGGGCAATTACCCTCAAATATGAAATACCCCCTAAACAGCTTTTTTGGCACCCATTTTATCGTTTGTATGTGGAAAACTGTTTTTTGATGCAAAAAATGCACTTTTGTTTTACCCCTCAAATGTGAGGTGTGAGCGAAAACCACCCTCAAATGTGAGAAAACCCCTCGAAATTGTCAGAACAGTTTATTTAAACGTGAAAAACACATCAAATCCCGTCCCATTCCCCAGAACCAATTTAAACTTTATTAGAAACCATTCCTCAAATACGATGTCCCAGCCCCTCACAGTTTCCGACAACCTCCTTATGAGCCCCAACGGACCAAATCCGCCCTTCCCACGCGACTACACGTCCTCTTATGACCTCGTTTAGTCATCTTTTGCCATATCAGCCCCGCTCCGTTGCCCCAAGATGGCACATGCCACAGAAGACGCTGACTGTGACTTGAAGACAGCCCGACCATAAGCACTAGCTCCGTCTTCGCGTCGGTCGGCCACCACCAACAAAGACACCCCACTCATCCCCAATGTTCATTGCGTCTTCTCAAGGCCCATGGTCGCTGGAGGCTCCACTTTCGGTGCCCTCAGGGCGTGTTCCCGGTGGTTGTCGACGTCGAACGACGACATCCTCATTCCATGGGGGTCGCGCGTGTCCTCCGGCAGGGCCCGTGGCTTCGAAGGCCATGACCGAAAGCAACTCCTTGTCAATTCATTCCGTTTTACTTTCGGTTCCTTTGGTTTCGCCGCTGCCTTTATGTCTAACTAATGTAATGTATCTAAAATAGGCAGGGGTCCCCCTCTCCAAGACGTTCCATTTTTCCACTTTCCCCCCTTTTCCATGTAGCTCTCCAACTCATATCAGTCGTCATTTTTCGCCCCGTTTTCAGCGTCACATACATTACCGCCGCCGACGCCCGTCTGTGGAAGCAGCGCTTCCATCGCGAAGCCGAGCAAGACCTTGGGCCTGTCGTCAATCGACTGTCACCAAAGTGAGTTTTCTTATGCAATACCATTAGTTAGTTGTAATTAAAGACTCTTTGTTTCAATTCAAAGCTCTCGTGATGTCGTGTTTGCTTTTGATCATATTTCATTTTCATTACTTACCAAATGCAATATGCTAGTCCAACAGGGCAATCTGTTTTGGTGGAATTTGTTTTCCATAGTGTGATCGCGTCAAATTGACTCGGGCCGATTTTGACAGTTTTGTGCGCGCGTGTGCGCAAACTTTGGGGTGATAATTAATTAATAACGGGGTCGTAATGGCGGGAAAGTCGTTCACGTTCACTGATCGCAATCTCCGCTAAATTGTTTATTGTTTTTGTTTGCAAAGGGGCCGACCGGTGGATTGATGGTCTGTTATTGGAATTGCAATCAGCGATCAATAATGGGCATCTATACCGGTTTGGGTTTTGTGTTCAGTGCACTTTTATCAGTTTTATCATTATGGCGCTACTAAATTTACCGATAATGGTCGATTTTGCAACGATTTTAAAGTCATTAGAAGCGTTTTCGATGAATTTATCGATTTCGATACAGTAATCGATAACTTTATCGATCCCATTTCAGGGTATTTCCAAAATTCTACAAAAGCCCCTACCTCGGACGTCGCAGCAACGGCGACCCGTCTTCAACCCAGCTATTCTCCGATTCCAGCTTCGACGAAGACGACTCCATGGCCCAGCGGCATCTGCTTCACAGTGAAGCGACGGCGACCCCCTCGGAGGCTGGTCCTTCCGAGCCCATCCCTGAACACCCTCCGAATTCACCACCTCCAACTATCCTTGAAACTGCGCCAGAAGTCGATAATGATGTCAGACAAGCTGCCGAACGCATCGGACGCCAAAATGCTGCCTACATTATCGACGGCGTTTATCTCGAAGAATACGTCCATGATCTGGTCCAGGTATGTCTATATCTCACCTTCTGATCCCAATTTCAATCCAAACTGCGCCGTTTCGACCTCCGAAATACTTCAAGGAGTGCCGGTCATAATAAAATACAAAAAGCGAGGTGTGCCGCAGGCTGCCTTCAGGGCATAAAGAAGGCGAGAGTAGCGCTTTTCTTGATATTTAAGTTAATTATACGGGAGAGACATACTTGAAAGGAATGAGCTCTCCCCCTCGGCGCCCGGCAGCCCTGCCAATTTTATGTATTTTACCCCTGCGGCTACGCGCGACTTTTCTTATTTTGTGTGTTTCCAAGGAAAAAGGCTTCGTTTTCTGCAACATTGAGTTGTTTCGAGAAAAGGGCGAGAGTGGGTTTGCGTGTTTAGGCGCACTGACCATTGAAATTGGAAATGAGTACTTTTTGGAATTTTTTGTAATTGGTTTTTCGTTTTTATTAAAATTTTAGAAGTTCTTTCGCGAAATACGCATTTTGAAGTTAGTTTTTACTTTTCGAAAGAATCTACTTTTTCGCAATTGCAATAAAAGATGTCATCAATAAGCACCAATCCCAAAAGTTTACATAATCGTGCCATCGAATTGACTTGTCATGACGGCTTATAAGGACTAATATTGATGCACCCCCTGCCAGCAACAGCAACCAGCGAAGCAAGCACTTGCCTTTCATCCCGAGGCAAAGAAAAAAGACATGTTAATAGCACTTTGAAGTCATTAGCATTGACAAATTTGGCTGGCTTGCCGGCCCGAAGGTATATGCGACGCAAAAGGCTTGTCGGAAGCGGTTAGCTGGAGTTTCTCTTTTCTGCGTGGAACTACCGCTATTGGCGAAGTTGAGCTAGAATCGAGACGCGCTTGTTCCGCGTCGCCTGGAACCACTCTGACCAAGTTGAGACCAGATTCCTTCTGTAGTTTTACGGTTATTCCTTTTCCCCCTTGCAGGCAGCCCTCGCCGACAGCCTTCTCGAACTCGCCGTAGCACATCACACGCCAGACTGGCGTCAGCATCACGACCAAAACGTCGGGGACACCGGCGTTTCCGCTTCCGTGGCTACCATGGACGACCACGATGGTGAAGGTTTGCCGTCGCCGCCGCCGCCCGAACTGCTTCAGGGGCACATCGACGATATTGGCGGCGAAGCATCGACGTCCAGCGTGGCTGTGCCTTCGGTCGAAGTCGAGGTTTGTTTATTTCTTTATTTCATTAGGCTCTCCATTTTTTTCGTTTTTTCACACTTTACAACTTTCAGACGCCATCGGATTCCTCCGAAAGCATGTCCACCGACGACGTAATAAACCCGCCAGGTGGCTCCAAAACCCCGGAACCGACCCATGAATTCCGGCATGTCGAAACACCTCCAATAGTCGTTTCACAGCATACAGAATCCGCGAAACCCGACGAACCAACATCAAACAAAACTTCCGGATCTGAATCCCCAGCACCTCGAAGGCGCAAAAACAACTTCTGGGGCGAAGCCAGAACGGTACTACTTGATAGAAAGCCGCCAGAAACCTTTGGCATCAGCATTGTTGGCGGTCGCGTGGAAGTCTCCCAAAAAGGCGGCCTCCCTGGCACTGGCAATACCGTAACCGGGATTTTCATCAAGTCAGTCTTGCCGGAATCCCCAGCTGGTCGCTCTGGGAAAATGTTTATGGGTGATCGGGTCATTAGCGTTAATGACGTCGACTTACGGGATGCAACGCACGAGCATGCTGTCCAAGTGATAAAAGCGGCCAAGAATCCGGTGAAATTCGTCGTCCAATCCCTGCAAAGCTTTTCCGTCCACCAACAACCACGGTCCAGCCCTTCGCCGTCGCCCATCGCGGCCTCCGAGACAGAAACACCTTTACCGCCGCCTCCAGCACCTGCCATTCCCATCATAGCCCAGGCACCGCCAATCCCCGAAAAACGTGTTCACATGGCGGAAGCCGAGAAGCACGAGGAGAAAGCTGCTCCAACACCGCCAGCAACGCCTGTGGCAAGCGCTGTGCCACCACCGACGACGACGGAGACGCCAAAGTCACCAACTCAGAGTCACCATGAATCTGTGGGTGCCATGTCGTCGTCGGATTCGACCAAGGGCCGACACCTCAGTAAATTGAGGGAATCCATCCGGAAGCGCTTGGACAAGGAATCCGCTGCGGCCCTGCCGAGGGAGCTAGATGACCCGGAGGAGGAGGACCGCTTTTGCTATACTTCAGGTTTGTAACTACTTTGAAATTAACTTCTAACAATGAATTTTTAGCAAAAATAAAAGCCAAATACGGTGATCTCCCAGGCGAACCCATCCTGATTCGACTGGAAAACATCCCACCCCGAGGGTTGGGCCTGTCACTTGCCGGGAATCGCGACCGAGACAAAACGTCTGTCTTTGTCGTCGATATTCAGTCAACATCACCGCTGCCGTTACATGTCGGTGATGAGCTCCTGGAAATCAATGGAAAAGTTCTCTTCGGTCTCTCCCACGTCACCGCGACCTCGAAGATCAGGGAATCCTGCGACGGTGACGAACTAGCTTTGTTGATTCTTCGAAGGACTGATGCCGCTGAAGATATTGCGCATGGTCAGAAGAAGCCGGAAGCTCCGGAGACTACTGAGCCTATTGTGATTCCAGTTGTAAGTTTTTTGGGGTAATTAGGGTCCTACCACGAAAGTTTTTGAAATCGATTGGGTCTCAGCCCGACTTTTTGGCAATATTTCGCAACAATTGACAAAAATTTTCTTTTATGTTGTATACTTTCTCGTTAGTTAGGAGTTAGGATTTCACTACGAAAGTTTGAATGCCTGTTTTTTGGAGGGTCACGTGTCTCGCCACGACTTCTTGGCAAAGTGTGACAAATCTGTTTCTGCCCTTTTCTGCTCTTTTTTTGATTCTTTGCACAAATTGCTCCAACATCCTGCGTCATAGAACATTCTTTATTGGCACCCTTCCCGTGCCGAATACATTTTATGGATATTCGTTGCCTGTGCCGTCGTTGCCGCCGCCGCGCGTCCTGAACCTAACAAACTTCGCTTTCCTCTGTCTGAGAGCGCAAAAACGAATCCTAAAAATGTCCCCTCTCGCGCCAAACTTGACGACAGAACGAGCTAATACAAAAACAGAACAAAAAAGTTGGCGAAGGCGTGGTGACACATGCCATACGGAGCTCGAGACGAGATGTCTTCGAAGATGTGTACGTCAATGGCATGGATGCCGGCGTCGTCGTTGTCGAGCTCACTCAACGCCCATAGCCACACTTAGTTTGCACCAAACAGATTGTTTGGAAGAGGCAGACGAAGCATCCGTCGTCTTCTGGTCGACGGACCCAGGCTTAGGGAGCCCTCCTTGCAACCATTGCCGCAGGCGTCGTTTTCTTTTCGGTTTTTGTGTGTGTTCAGCACATCCGCCCTTTTGGCGGGTAACGCTTTCTTTAGTATTTTTTTGTGCCGGTCCTGTTCACGGCTGGAAAAAGCTTGGCGCTTCCTATTACTGCAAGCCGTTGTGTAGTCGTCGCCTGTTTCGGGACGTCGGTTTGGTTTTCCATTACGGTTACACGGGCTTCTTTTATTGTCGGTGAAAGAGCAAAGATTTCTATCTATCATGATTCGACGGTTATCAGTCAAGTTTAATCGGGCAGCTACGGCGGTAAGCTTGCTGTACCCCTAGAAGGCATCTAAGGAGATATCATGTTTAAAAATTCCAAAATTAATGACACCCAATTTTGTCAAGGACTTTGATGTATTGCATCCCATCTTATTGTTTGCGTTTGTTTTGAAAATTGGCTCATTTTGCAGGCTGACGAAACGACCCCCAAGTCCGAAGGGGCATCATCGCCGCTGGCGCCGCCTGCGGCCATCACGCCAACAATAACTACAACGCCCACACCGGTCACCCCCACCACGCCAACGCCAGGAAATAGTGCTGAAGGTTCGTTTTTAGTATTACCGGGACTGTTTGGTCTTGGCACGATTGCCTTTGATGGGTTTGGAATTGCCTTTTATGTGAACCGGAAGGCATTATTTTGTCCCATTCATGTTAAATGAACCTTATGGATAACGAGTTACCTGAATAGATGGCCTTTTTTGCTTGCTTTCCAGTAAATTAAACTGAATGGGGTTTCTGGCTTGCGTGTTTGGGGCGCGCTTTTATCGATTTTGTGCCGTGGCCAAGCTTGATGAAAGCTCCACAGCTTGGCCGGCCTGATATATACGTGAAAAGGAGGGGAAGGAAGGCGCGTAGTTTCCTCATGACAAGCCTAGACTTGGCCTTGGCTTCGAGTGCCACAAAACGGGAGAGCCCCTGTGGCACAAGGGGGGAAGGAAACAAATGAATGCGCACACGTCGGTGTGGCGCTGGCTGCGCTTTTACGGTAGGGCTGGGCCATGGCTATGGCATATGTTGCGGGAAGCCGGCGACGACCTAGCAAAAGGCACACTACCCAAGCAAGGAAAAAGATTACATACAGCTATCCAGGAGCCTGTTTGGACGTGGACACACGCATGCGAGCGAATCTGGATGGGGCGCGCCCGTTTACGGAGTACCGGCTAACCGAGGCCGAAGGCCGCAGGGAAAAAAACACATATGCAGGAACTTACATTAGCCATGGACGGAGGGCTACTACTGCTTTATGTACCTTCATTTGTATGTAGACGTCGGCCGTCCGTCAGAACTCAGGCAGGCAACATTACGAATGCCATGATTGCTCACTCTGTTTTTCGCGGATGCCGATTGCGATGTTTGTCTTTATTTCAACATTATTAATAATAGCCATTTTATGCATTTGGGGTTGCGTGAAGTGAGGCTTGCGTGTTAGAAGGCACTTAGAAGGCGTAGATTTTGCAATTTTTGAAACTTTTTAATTTTGAAAATGATTTCAATTTAATTTCAGCCCCCACAACGACTCAACAACGCAAAAAGTCCCATCAGATGGAACGAGGGAACCCCATCGAAACGGGTAAAGAAACACTCATCGAAATCGACAAAAATGGCAAAGGTCTCGGGTTAAGCATCGTCGGTGGAAGTGATACTGTTCTCGGCACTGTTGTCATCCATGAAGTGTACAGTGATGGAGCGGCTGCACATGATGGGAGGTTGAAGCCTGGGGATCAGGTTTTGGAGGTATATTTCACCATCTTAACTCAAGTTGGCATGGTTAAAAGTTGTATTTCTAGGTAAACGGCTTTTCCCTCCGCTCAGTCTCTCACGAACAAGCCATTTCCATCCTGCGTCGGACAGCCTCCAAAGTACGGATGCTCGTGTACCGTGATGTCAACCTGCAATTAAGCCTTCTCGACCCGACCCAGATTTATAACATTTTCAACCTGGAATTAACGAAAAAACCGGGCAGAGGCCTCGGGATTTCGATAGTTGGGCGGAAAAATGAACCTGGTGTTTATGTCAGTGAAATTGTTAAAGGTGGAGTTGCGGAACAGGATGGACGGCTTCTCCAAGGCGACCAGGTATGTTTTCACTTTCAAAGCCCCTTAACGAGGTGTTTTGAAGTCGTTCAAATTGTATTTAAACGTCAAATTTGTAGATTCTCGCCGTCAATGGCCAAGACGTAGCAACATCAATGCAAGAGGACGTCGCTACCATGCTGAAAACGTGTGCCGGAAAAGTTACATTGAAAATTGGGAGGTGGAAATTGACAGAAACGGCCAATCGTGTCCATGCTGCGCAGCCGCCATCGGTTTCACCCCAGATGCATCGTGGAATTCCGACGAACAATGGCTTCGGTGAAGGACATGGTGGCCCTACGCCGACGACACCAAGAGCGACGACAGCGAGTAACAGGATTGAAAATGAAAACATTCCGGATACGAGCTTACCGTCACCGCCGGAGAATGGCGTTTTGAGAGAAGTTCCACCACCGGCTCCGCCATCTTGGCCGGCTGGGGCCGTTCCAGAAGTCACTATCCAGGACGATAATCAGGGTCCGGTCCATGCGGACTTGTCGCCGGTTACGGAAGAGCCTGGATCGCAGCATGATTTAGTAAGTTTTGCTGTTTGTCAACTTTTTCGTCTTACAACGAATGTTGTGTCCCGGAACGAAAGTTTGAAATCGCTTGTTTTCAGAAATCCCTCGCCGAAAGTGGCACCTCAGCCGATCAACCCTCAACTTCCACCGCTCCCCCACCCTCCCCATCCCCAATCCAGCTGCGAGACATCACAATCAATGAAAATTGGCACGAAGAAGGCAGTGATGACGTCCTTCTCACCCTTAAAAAGGCTGAAGGCCAGCAATGGGGCATGGGCATCGGCAAACGCCAACGCGGCATTTTAATTACGTCCTTACAACCTGGTTCCACCGCGGCCGAAAAGCTAAAGGTCGGCGATAGAATTATGGGTGTAAATGGAGAACAAGTTACAGACCAGGTAATTATCGATTTTTTTTCAACTTTTACACTAATCGATATCTAACCAATCCCCCATTTCAGCACTCCGCGGTCACTCTCGTCAAAGCTTCCGGAAACTGCGTCGTGCTCCAAATTGCACGACCAGCGCGTCAGATGCCTGCCAACATATAACGATCATAACTAACTTAAATTAGACCAACAACACAAACATCGCTCAGTCTCGTTGAATTTTGATATTATAAAAAGTAGATTAGTAGTTTTCATTTTTTGCCAAACCAAATGTTGATCTTGTTTTTTTTTCAAACCTGTGTATTTGAGGATGCTTTCATGGACAGATTACAGAGTATTATGAAAAATAGTGATTATAAACCACAGCCTTATATTTACAACAAAAACAAACAAGTGTCAAATGCAATCTGAGCTATCTAGGGGCTAGTTAGGACACTAATTTACATCTTTCTTTTCCCATTGCGATTTGAGTTGTTCAAAATAGAAATCTCGGTCCTTGTTTTTGTCTACCATAACGACAGGGTGTACTGTGTGTGTTTTCATCGAGGTGCGGAAAAGCGTTTTGCTGAAAAAACCAATTTGTGCCTTTCAACGTTTACGTTTTACAATATGAATGTGGCTTTTACGACTTACAAATAGTGCCGACGAACGATGTCAATTGTCGCGATGAATGGCACGGGATAAAAGGCTGTCGACACGGAGAGAATGAGATTACCGATGACCTCGGACAATAGGAAAATGGATCCATTAGTGCTGAAAAGGATGCAAGGTTTATGTAAGGGCAAGGATTTTAGGGGCGTAAAGTGCACATTTAATATGGGTTTCTACATTTTGAAGTAAAATACAATACAAATGGATACCACAAATAGCTGTAGAAACATTAAC
>KB455313.1:24936-42328 GCA_000341325.1 Panagrellus redivivus | reverse complement strand
CCCGAGGTGAACGCAAACGAACCTGGAAAGGCACGAGCGGGTGAAAGACAGCCGACGGCGCAACTATCTCGTATTTGGCGTTTTCAATTGAGCTTTTTCAACGGCACGCTTCATCTTTGAAAGAAGCCCTCGATAATGGGCTTTCAATTGGACGATCTCCTCGTCTTTGAGAAGTAATTCTTCTTTGAGTTGGTCGATTTGGTTAAGGTATTGATCGGCTTTGGATTTCGACCTGAAATGGCATAAAAAAGTTTAAAAACTGCTACAATTGATAGCAATTGCCGATATTGAATGAAATGAACCGAAAAAACTTCTAAAAACTGTAGGGTGAACCAACTTACATCACATCAGCAGCCTTTTTTCTCGCACAATCCCGATCAAACGCAAGTTCATCCAATTTTGCATCGAAAGTTCGACGATCGCACTCGATTTTCGCCTCGAGATTGGCGACAGTTTGACGTAATGACTGTATTTCGCTTTGGAGGGCGTCTCTTTGGTGGCTGACTTCATGGAATTGGCGATGAAGCTGCCTGGTGTTGGTGTCTTTCGCTGTAATTGGATTTTGTAAAACTGGTAATCAGTATAGCATGGTCACAAAGTCACCTTTAATCTCGGCCACAGCCTCGGCAAGCTTCTTCCCCAACGAATGTATCTGCATTTCATGTTTTGCCTGCACTTCAGCCCCTCGAATCTCTCTATCGGTTTCGCGTTGTCGCGATTCTGATTCAAACTTGATCCGAGCGTGTTCCGAGGCAGCTAGACGTGATTGGAGCTGTTTTTCACGGTCTGCAGCGGTGTGGAGGGCTTTTTGGAGGGCGGAGAGTTCGACTTCGGATCTGGAATTTTAATTGTAAAACTGATATGATTATGTCAGGGTTACTTTTGTGCCGCCATTTCACTCTCAGTCCGTTTTCTATTAGCATCAAAGACTTGGTCCCGCAATTTTCGCAATTCGGCATCCTTGGCCGACAATTCTGAGGATAACTTCGAAAATATTTCCGCCTTTTCGTCGTTCAATGTCGCAATAATCGATCTTTGGGCGGTTATTTCATTTTGGAGGTGGTTCAACTCGTCTTCCGTGCTGAAATTAGACGGTAAAACTGTATCGTTGAAGTAACTAGTCCATTTAAATCGACTTTTGAAAACTGATCCTTGGTTGGTTTCAAACTCACTTGAACTCATCCCGTATCCTCCGACTAAGCTCCGATATATCCTGCTCCAGTCCATACTTCACTTCAAGGACCTCATTCCGATGTTCACGCTCCCTAACAGCAGAGGCACTCCGTTCCTCACTTATCGTATTCATCAACTCTTCGACCTCTGTCAAAGCGCCAGAATACCGTGTCTCCAGGGCAGTTATCTCACCAGTTAGCTGTTCGAGTTGCTGTTTGTACAATAACTCGATTTCAGACAGCGTTTTCGCTTTGAAGGCTTCGAAATCGGATTCGCGTTTTCGTTGTTCTTCAAGCAATGCCGTTTTGATTGATGAGACGTTTTCGACGTTTTTGGAGTGGACAGCTTGCAGGGACTTGCGTTCATTTTCGAGATTGAGGTTGTTCTAAAACTGGAAAAAATTAGGGACGGCACGAAATGGCATAGAACAGACCTGTTCCAACAGAAACTTCAGCCGCTCATTCTCGCTATCGACAGCCACGAATCTTTCCTTCAACAAAGCATAATTCTGCCTCGCTTCATCCAGAAGCCGCGCTGACCGCTCGGGATCGGTGACCGGGGCCATGGACACTGCCGGCGCCAAACAGGCCGAAATGCAACCTCGCCAAAACAAAGTCCGTTTCCATGGAGACGGCACTGCGCAAATAGTCGTGTGTGCATGGCTTTATTTCACAAATCACACATTCAAGATACAACAAAAGAGCTGAGAATTAAATACATACAGAAATAAATGTTAAAGTTAAAATAGCAAAATGAAAAAGTTGAAAACAGAGAGATCAACCAACAATGGATGCCGGGGTTAGGTGGTTAGAAGGAACCTTACAGGTTTAGGCAGACTCGGTGGGAGCAGCGGCCTCGGCAGCGGGGGCAGAGGTAGAGGCCTCGACAGGAGGGGCGTCACCGGCAGCGGGAGCAGCTTCAGTACTGACTTCAGCCTCGTCATCGGTCTTTGGCTTCTTGCTTTCGGTTTCGGAATCATCGGCCGGCGGAGGAGGGCGCTTGACGACTTTGCGGACGGAGCTGGAGATGTCGTTCACAGGGGTGGAGTTCTCGACGTCGCTCTTGGACGGGGACGCCTTTGCGGCAGCAGCGGCAAGAGCAGCCTTCTTCTTGGCATCCGCGGCGGAGTCCTTGGCATCGTTGATGGCGCCCTTGAGATCCTTGACGAGGACTTTGAGTTCCTGGAGCTCTTCCAGAACGGCGGGTTCAGCGTCTTTGTTGTCTTCCTGGTCCTTGACGGCTTCTAATCTGGCATTGAGAAGGGCATAGGCAGCTTCGTAGTTCTCGACGGCTTTGTCGAATTGGTTCAGCAAGCGATGGGAGTCAGCGACTTCGACGTGGATGCTGGAGATGATGCGATCCGTGTCTTCAAGGGGCTTCAGCAGCTTGATGGCTTGCTCCAGGTCTTCGATGGCCTTCTCAAAGTTTTCGTCGATGATGGACAGGCTTCCGAGACAGCCGAGGACCCGGCCGGTTCTGCGTTGCCACTCGGGATCTTCTTTGTTTTGCCGCTCGCAGATGCATCGAGCCACTTCGAGGACTTCCCAGGCGGCCTGGGCGGGGGTGGGTTCCTCGTCATCCTCGTCTTCGTCGACTTCCATCTCTTCAGGGGCTTCATCGGATTCCTTCTTCTCGTCGGGGTTTTCCTTTTCGACGGCAGTAGCGGTGGATTCGTTCTTTTTGCCGACGGCATCGGAGGTTTCCTTCTTTTCGGCACCAGCCTCGGCGGATTCCTTCTTTCCGGCTTCCGCTTCTTCAGAACCATTAGTAGCAGCAGCTTCCTCCTCCTTGGCAGCAGCAAGCTCTTTAAGTTCGGCGGCATTCTCCTCCAGAGCTTCAGCAACTTTATCAGCGATGAAGACCTTTTCAATCTCTGCAACTTTAACATTTATATATAAATCGAGCAATTTTCTCAAACCACTTACCCGGAACATCGTCAGCATTTCCAACACGGCTGGAATCCGCACCCTGGTCCTCGGCATTCTCGCCCTCGATCGCTGAAGCCATCTTTTCGATGTATTCCTTGACAGTGTTGAAATCCGTTCCAGTGTCGAGAGATGCCAAGCGAGCGATCTCGAGAAGCGTGCGGCCATACTGGAAATGCGGTTCATAGCATTCCTCCGCGAACTCTCCATAGACATTGACGCTGAAAGAGGAAAAATATATATAAATGTCATCAAAACTGGGACGATCGTCATAATTGACAAAAACTTACGCGTATTCGGCGGCATGGGAGAATGCTTCGCTGGCTGCGTCGTGTTCGCCCTTCAGGGAAGCCATCTTGCCATCGCCCATGAATTTCGCGATGGCGGCGATCTTCTCCTCCCGGGTTTGCGATTCCATATTGACTTCGACTTCGACGGGGGCAGCCATGGTTGGTTAGGATCTCTGAAAAGGTAGATTTCAAGGGTGATAATAGCTCGGGAAGTGATGAAATCACAGAGGAAATGGGGGCAACAATACTCGGAAGGGTTGGGGTGATGAGACTGGCAAGGAAGCGGCTGACACGAACGGAATGGGCGCCAGTTTTTGGCGCCCATTTTCCGACGACTGGCAGAGCGGGCGCGAGAGGAGAGATCCTTGGCGTTGTGTCCGTAAACGGTTTTTTTGGGTTGGGGCCTGCGGCTGTCGAGACGAGCTTCATTTGAGCTTTCGTTTTTCCGATAAACTGCAGATAAATCCGCGCGACATCACCTTCCAATCACCCTCCAATGCTCGCCTATTCCATCGGTGCCGGTATCTGCGGCGCCCTGGGGCCCGTTTTCATGAAACTCGCCTTTCCGGACGACCCTCAACCTGAGGATGCTTTGGTATGCTTGATTTCGACGAATTTATATATATTTTTCGTAAACTGGACCAGCAATTTCTAGCCACAATACATCTTCCTGGCCCTCTTCCTCATCTCCAACCTTATCATGTGGTGGCTGCACTCCAAAGGCATGCAACAAAGCGACTCTACCCTCAAGGCTATCGTTCTCAACTGTGGCGCCAACTTTGTCTTCACTGGCCTCCTAGGATTCCTCCTCTTCGGTGAGACTCATTCCTACATCTGGGGCATCGGGATCGCAACGATTTTGACAGGGATCAGTGTTATTGCGGCCGAAGAAGCCGAGCGACCCAAGGTCGAATGATGGGGTCCTTTCAATTCTTTTCGGAAACTAAACTGTTTTTAAAATCTGCGTTCACTTTTAAAACTGCTTATACGGGTACACGGAATTATCTTTATTATTTATTATTAAGTTTTTCACCCTCTAGTCAGAGCGAGACCACCGAATTCGACATACAAATAGAGAGATTTACAAACTTGTGTGATATCTTTGACGCGCAAAACAAGACTTATAAAAAGGTTGTACTCTTCGATGGGAAGCAGCACACATGCAGGATATGTAGATTAAATTTAAAACAAGAAAGGTTAGATATATTTTTTGTTTGAGTGAGACCCGGAAAGCAAGAAAGGAAGGACGGGACAGAATGTCGTGGATAGCTTTTTAAACAGAATGGACAAGATGGTTAAGGTTAGACGTTAGAATTTATCAGGTTAGAAACATGAGACGTTAGTTAGGGACTACTGTTTATAGAGTTCAGGAATGATCGGCTGTATTCTGCCACCCCAGGAAAGTCGGTAGGCACCGGTTCGCCAGTAGATTTCTGGGTTCAGCATGGCGACCACGTAGGTTGGGAATGCTATGGCTTCGCGTACGACCCAGCAGACGACGAATTGGAGCAGGGAGAAGGAAGGTGGACCGTTCTGGAATGTTGTTTTTAGATTGGGGTTTATACTAGGATGATGGAAAACATACCTGTAAGGCTGACATTAGAATGTAGTCGCACGTAGCCCAGTAGACGACGTGAAAGATGAAGAAGAATGGGGCCACATAAAAGTTGAACATGTAGCCAATCGCGAAGAATGCTAGTAAGCCACTGAGGAAACACTCCTGGATAGGCTCCAGGATGATGGTATGGGGAAGCATGGCGATTCGGAGCTTGATCCAGCGACAGATTCGGGCTTGAAAGCGCTTCATGTCGGTGCAGCCGGAGTTTTGGAGGGCTGGGTAGTGGGAGACGACGGAGCGATAGCCACTGGAAATGGTTTATTAAAACTGATAAAGCCAAGTGTTGCTACCCACTGATTAGCAAAGGCATCCCCAAAAAAGTAATCCTCCGCCAGGAATTCGCCAAAGCTCGCCATGCCGCCGCATTCTTCAAGGACATTCTTCCGCATTAAGCTTGACATCCCCGTCGAACAGACGAAATTACAAGCATTCCCGGCCAGATAGATCCTCGCATGAGCTCCACCGAAGTAAACCTGTTCAACATTGGCCCCGAATCCAAGTCTATCCATACAGTATGGCGTTTGGGTGACCATCGCGACATCATCCTCCATACAGACAACCATATCCATCACAGCGTCTTCCCGCATGTAAATCCCGGAATCACTGATCAAAATCAAGTCGTATCTGCATGACCGATATGCTGGCATCATATTATTGATTTTAGGGTTGAGACCGACAGTACTGCCACCGAGAAAGATGCGGGATTCGACGTGGGAGTAGCGTTTCCGGAGTTCTTGGACGACATTGTATGCTGGGTCGTATTCGTCATTCAGGCAGAAAAGCAGCTCGTATTTGGGGTATTTCAGCTTGAAAAACGATTCGAGATTGAAGAAGAGGTTGTCATCGACGCCGACCAGGGGTTTGATGATGGAAACGCCGGGTGGATCGGGGAGGGGGCGTGGGGGTTTGTGGAGGCGGTGTTTGCTGAAATTTGGAATTTTATTAGAAAACTGGAGGAATTTAGAATTAAACTCACGCATAAAAGATCGACAACCAATGCAAAAGGTACAGTCCTGCCACAAAAATCAGGACAAAACAGGCAAGAAGGGCTGTGAGATCGAGAGATGCGAGTGGAAAGGTTGAAAACGCTACGGCGGCCCAGCTATTCGAGCCTTCTGTGGCTATGACTTCCATATTATTACTGGGACCGATGGGGGATACAGGCCCTGAGGTGACTGCATAGTGGTAGCTGGGGGTGGCTTGATCGGGTTCGGATTCTGAAAATCGAGTTCTTAGATGAATTTATATATAAAACTGCCGAAATCGATCACCTCGTAACCTCTCTCCATTTGGTGTATCATTATTCAGACTTCGTCTCTTCTGGAAGCCCGTCTTCGAATCAGTTTGATCTCCGACCACGGTGCCTTCGCCGGACGTCGACGGCCCGCCGCCAGGACCGTCATCGTGGTCGGAATTGGGTTTCGGCATGGTCGGCGAGCGCACGCGAATCTATAAAAACATGATCAATCTGTCATTTTGAATAAAAAAACTTTAAAAAGGATCCTAATGAATCGACTATTCGCGTATGCTAATCAATGCAAAACGACCCGTTTGACAAACATTTTCGCGTGTGAAGGTGAAACGAACAAAAGGACGAGGCCCCGAGGCAAAAACCAATGTCGACGATGAAAACTTTTTCAACCACCATGCTCCTGTTGCTGGTCGCCCCCGTTCCACACATGGTTCTGGCCGTTGTCAATGCTCCTTCAGAGGCTCGCTGCCACAAAGCAAAGGCAAACCAGGAATCGGTTGACGCCAGTTGCAGCAGGAGGCAGAATAATGCATGCACGTGTTGACATACCGACGAAACTGCCTGGGGCTGTTTGGGATACAAAAAAGGGAAGGCGAAAAAATATATCAATAAAAGGTAAAAAACTGACTTTTAAGATGAGTGATATATACGCAAGCATTCAAAGAACGAGAAAGATCAGATATAATCACCCCTTCCGGAAGTACAAACCCCGGTAATGGGTACGTGGAACAAGTAAGTAATTCAAAGTGACTGGGTTGGGCGAGTATAATACATTTTCAGCTAGAAAGGCTGTCTATAAGCATCCACGTGTGTCGGCAATTGAATGGTAGCGGAAGCGAAAAAAAGGCACAGACAAATGCCACAATTTCGACTGGCGCCGTTGTCATGGTGACAGTGTGACTGTGGCTGGGTTTGTCGTTTTGTTAATAATTGTGTTTAGTGGGATTGTAGGGCTGTGGGAATAGGTTTGGAGTGGGAGCTTGTGTAGTGTAGACTGGTTGGTGACCTTGCTGGGAATGGGGTTGGAAATGGATGGGGATAGGGGTTGAATAGGTTGTAAACTGACTATGGTACATACGCCAAATAGGTTTGAGGCTAATAAGCGAAAAAATATATATAAACAAAACCTGTTTCGGGCCTGCGAGACGCAAACTGAAAAAACGCGCACCGAACAACAAGCTGTTGATTCAACACAGGGACGACAACGATCCAAACCGATAGATACCCACAACAGAGTCAAGGCAAGTCAAGGCAACCAAAAAAAATGATCATCGTGTCGGTGGAGCATGATGGTGCTCGGCTCCGGATGACAGCCAACGACGACGACGACCGCCGACGGGAGAGGGAAGACCCCCAGCGTCAGGGTGGCGGTCGGGGGTATCGATTGCTTTTTTTCGACTCGGTCCATCGCTCACAAAAACGCGCCCCTCTGTTTCGATCGAAAACGAGTCGAAATTTCGAGGCAGTTGCAGCTGGACTCGCCGGATTGGGGCACACATCCGCTCCCCTGTCAGCGATGGTTAGCTGGCTACACGCTGGAGGCGCGCCACATGCGTTAGCTTACAAAGATGACGAATTGTTTATTTTTTGCGAAACTGACTGAAGGAAATGGTTTGTGCGCGGCTGCGCGAGAGCTGCGCAAAGGAAAAATGCGCGCAGATTGAAGATGTTTTGAACCGTAATTTCCGCGTATTATTCTGTTAAAATTTAATAATTTCAAAACTGACAATAACTGTCTAATCCACAACAAACAACAACCTAAAGGCCCACCCACCGCGCCCGCACCCACCCGCGCACCCCTAATTACCCCCTAAAATTCCAAATGCTTCTTCCACCCAACCGTGTCAAAAGTAAAGCTGTCGCCAAAAAAAGTTGTCAATTCTCCCCGCGTTCCTTTCTTCCATCGTACCCTTCCAACGTTCACCCGAAAGTCAAAGTCGACTAACATCGCCTCCATTATGGCCACTCCACATTCGACTTCTCTGTAACAAGTAACTCGCCCAGATAAGGACCTGCAAAGCAACAAAGGGACCAGTTACGAGCGACTAATTATTATTCTACGAACTTTGAACACGAGTTTCCCTGAACGGAACCTCCGATTACGTCAAAGCGTACAAAATGGGCAAATATGTGTAATCCAACCCAAAATAGGATGCATAATGAGGGCATTCTAAGGACAGGGCAATCTATGTTATCGTACCTAGGTAGCGTAGAAAATGTTATGTCAACCATCAAAACCCAAAGGTAAAGCCTAGGTCTATTTTTAATACATTAACCAAAACGTCACAGCGTATTACGAAACATTGTATGTACAATGTGTGACATTTGATCGGATTGCTGTTTTTCACGCTCCCGAAACTGCTACAAGTAAGTGTGAAACAGACACAAACAACGGGTAAATTTTTCGAGAAAATCAAAAAACATCCGAATTGAAAAGCAACAAACAGATGGCTCTCGCCTTGGGTGCTTTGCTGTACGTAAATCTTACGTACTTTGCGCATCGACGGTCAAGATTGGAAGAAAAAGGAGAGCTTTTGAATTGGGAGGGTAAGCTGTGGACAATGTAATCGCCTTTGCTTACACGCGTTGGGTCGGTAGGGGAGGGGAATTCTTGGCTAATGAGATTAGGGTACATGTTTTTGAGACTATGACGGATCCTTTTAAAGTTTTTACCGCTGAGGGTGTAAATTTCTTGGTAAAACTGCTGTTCGAGGGCTTTAGGAGTATAATAACTTTATTAAAATAAATTCACAACCCGTCGTAATCGACCATAGCCATGGAAACGTAACAAAATGGCGCCTGTCTACCTGGCTGGCCCTGACAGGAGCAATAATTTCAAGCGCGAGCTGACTCATTCCCCTTTGATGCGTCATTGGACAAATGTTATCACTAGTTACGTTCAAAAGACCAAAACAAAAGTTTTTAAAGGATAGAGGGGGTGCTAATAGCCAATAAAATCAAATAGAGACATTCACAAAGGAAAACCCGAGACGGAAGAACACAGAAAAACCCATACTGATAAGGCTTTAACGATGGATCGTGACGAAAAGATCAATGTCGTCAAAATCGCGGGGACATCAGATAGGGGGCGTCTGTTTGGCCATTGCTGATAAGAAGGCCCGGCCCAACTGATTGGCGGTGAGCTTTGTCATGTGGAATGTGCACAGACAAGCAAAGTACAAAGATAATTGATGAACGTTTGGGACGGGTGATTTTGCTTCTTAAAATAAACTGAGATGTTATCGCTGGTAGACTTAAAAATCATTTAAAACCTAAGTTACAAAAATTTTCAAAAAACTGTTCGGACATCGGTTATTATCTCCATCAAAATTCATAGCAAAACGTAAATTAAAATTCAAAGGTACCCCAAAGAATAAACACAAATCCACGAGGCACGCCTTTCGTCTACAAAAAAAGCCAGATGATTGTGTGTGTGCGTGCATGAGTCAGAAAGCATACAAGGCAATTTCAATATTTTTTGTATTGCTTTCATTGATTGAAATAGTACTATCAGTTTATATTGTTTGGGAATGTTAAAAAACATGCAATTGAATGGTTGACCCTAAACTTTAGAGACCCAAAATTCAGACTGTCTGAATACACAAAAAATTGATGAAACAGATGCAAAAAGATCAGGAACCAAAAATGTCAACAAGGTCCACAACTGTAAAACATACGTCAATCCAGTGTTCAACGATGAAGTCACGGTGGCGTTGGAGGAGCGACTCATTTTTGGGGCCTCCCGTGATTCATGTATGTCTCGATAACAACACCCCATCCGGGTAGCGCGAATGCGTGAATTTTCCACGTGAAAAACCGACCAAGCGGCAGCATGTGAGTGTTGATGCTTTTTTGACGTCAAAAATAACATTTTTTGTTGGTTTTTTTAAAGTTGTAATTAAAACTGAATGGTCGCTGCTTTTGTAGGCTTCCAAAGGTTATAGATTTCAATAACTTGCTAAACGTTGCAATATCTTAAAGCAATAAAATCAAAATCGGTATTGACACTGACTCGGCAAAACGTGCATCTCACATTTCCGCCCAATCTGTTTTGTTGGCTATTTACTCAAGCGCATTTTGCTTCGGTTTAGTTCAACCTAAATGAAGGCGACAAAAAAGTTCACAAAGAGTTCACTCG
Source organism: Panagrellus redivivus (assembly GCA_000341325.1). Taxonomy (NCBI): domain Eukaryota; kingdom Metazoa; phylum Nematoda; class Chromadorea; order Rhabditida; family Panagrolaimidae; genus Panagrellus; species Panagrellus redivivus. The sequence continues at coordinate 31,932 of KB455313.1, read as the reverse complement.
AGGTTTAGGAAAGAAATATCAGAAACAAAAAAGACAAAGAATTCCGCACACATGCAGATGGAAGTGAAAATAGACAACGGAAGAACCAAACCAGCATCACTAAAGCGTAGTGGTGTAGAATAGCTATGCAATGATCATGGGAAGCAGAGTCATCTATCGACCACTCAATCGACTTTGATTTACAAAACTGATTCGACAGGAGGAGACAGAAAATTTAGATTTTTACCAACAATGTACTATCACCCTGGACAGCTCACACAGTGTAAGTTCTCAACGATCTTATACTGTGTGGAAAAAAACATTGCGTCTGCGTGTATTTCGACATAACGTACACGCAGATTTCACCTTATTGTGCAAAACACTACATAGTGTCGTGGCCGCACTTTTACCCAGTATAAGATCTCTGCGATCTTACACTGTGTGTTAGATCCAGGGTGATGGTCGAAAGCAATCGTACCTCAATTACGCAGTTCATGAGAATTAATGAGTCGTCAATCGTGCCAAGACATGGCGCAAATCGCGGGAAATAAACCGTTTCAAACGGGATTTTACAGCATTTCAAGCTTTTTTGACACCTATTTGCATAAAAAGTGTATGCAAATAAAATTGCGGTTACTTATTGAAATTTTATTTTCGGAATATGTTTAAAACACCGTTTGAAACGGTTTATTTCCCGCGATTTGCGTCATGTCTTGGCACGATTGACGACTCATTAATTCGCATGAACTGCGTAATTGAGGTACGATTGCTTTCGACCATAGTATCATTTAAACTTACTTGTGAAATATGAAATTTAAAATCTGTACACGTTTGGTGTTTATATTTTAATAAAATAGTTCAAATTATATGAATTTTTCTCAAATGTCTTTGCATAGCTTCATTTTGCTTCAACTTAAAAATCTAAATTTAGCGCTTTAGCTCACTGATTTTCATACATCATAGTAAACGCGTGGTATAAATAAACTAAAACTCACAACGTGGTAATAACATTTTTATGTCACAAAAGTGACTAGCTTCCACACGCTGCCCCAAAACTTCATTATGACCGTCAAAGCCTTATAAACCATTGCTTGCAATGGTACCGAGTAACATAATCGTGATAATTTAAGCACACTGAAATAGGTTTTCTGTAACTTAAAACATCAATGACATTACAAACCGTACCAATGTACGCACAATGTAGTGAAATTTCATTAATCAGTTTTGCCAGGTTGAACCGGTGAGCAAACGGAAAAGTTATAAAATAATCAGTCGAAAAAACTGTCTTGCTTGCTTTGGACACCAGTAAAATTACTCGTGGTTGACAATGTTTTCTGAACCACAATATGCCGTCGTTATAACAAAAGCTATTACTGCCTTTAGTCTTACGGTATCTTGTCCCTTTTATCTTCTGATATTGCTTGTTATTTACATAAATCGCAGCAAGTCGCCTTTTAATTCACCATTTTTCACTATTTATATAACTCTTGGAGTTATTGAAGTTGCGTAAGTTTTTGTAGTTAAACTGCTCCGGAATCATTTATCTCTTTCAGCGTCTATCTCATGTTTTCCGTTCGCAAGCTCCCGTTTTGGCACGTTGATTCGGTTTTGTTTAAACCATACAACCAGGATAATCGTGTTATGAAGGTTCTGTTTTTCCACATCTGGTGGTTTGGCTACATTCAATTTCAACTGACAATACTCATTTGCTTAAATCGATTTGCGTCCATTGTGTTGCCAAAATACTATAGAAAGGTAAATTAAACTGGTATGGATGATCTCTATTTATGAAACTTTACAGCATTGGACAAACCGAGCAACAAAAATAGCCATCTTTGTGATTTTTCTGAACACTATGTGCATTGCGTTTCCTATTTTGTTCTTGGGTGTGACAGTGGCGCAATACACATCAGTTGATGACGGAATTATGACTTTTCAAACCGTTGGGCCGACTTTTATGAAACATTACGATTCGGTTTGCGGTTTTTTAGATAAAAACTGCAACTATTGAAACACTGCATTTTAGCAAACTTACATGTTTACATGGAAGTTCCACGTTTACGCCATCCTTGCCGTATGCACTACATGTTACATCATTATGTTTATCAAAGTCAAAGAAATCCGAATCTTATTAAAAAAATCTGCGATGCGGCGAGAATTCCGACTACTTTACCCGATGACAGTCTTGTACATTGTCAACTTTCTCTACATTGGCTACTTTGCCCTGACGGACTATTGGGTCAACACTGATCACCCGTTTTCACGCAATTCTGAGTGGACCATTTACATCGCATCTGATGCCTATGACCTCAACAATGCCTATGTCATCATGTTGACGTCCAGTGAAGTCCGTGCTGCTGTTTATCACTTTTTGCGAATTCAGATTAAGAAAAAGTGTGATGTTGTTGTTTCGCTCTCTTTGTTTTCGAAGTGAAGTTAACATATTTTCTTTTATGAATTTTTAAAACTGTTTGAGAGTTTACCAAATGCACTTAACCATACCGGAACCAAAATATATCTCCCATGTGATCATGACTCAATTATCAAACAATAAACATAAATAAAAAAGCCTCAATCATCATGTACCAAGACACCTACGACACTGTGTAACCCCATTAGAACCAATTTTTTGATCAAATTTGTTTGGGTGCGAAAGGACTGTAAACGGCGCTTGTAACTTTTTCTGTTAACGTAGTCAAATAAAAAATCCACATTAGTAATCAAATTTCGGTAGCAACTTGGCCAAAGTCGAAAAACATGAAGTTTTTTGGAGCCATTGGGTGACTGGTGTCTTGTGGTTACCGATGGTGTCAGAAAGTTCCATTGTTCTCATGACAAAAATCTTCTCAGCTTTTAGTTTGGCAGTGTCATTGCCACTTTATGTGTTTGTGTTGACGATTATCTGGAGAAATCGGAGCAAATCACCGTTTAATTCGCACTTTTTCACTTTATATTGTGCATTGGGGATCATTGATATTGTGTAGGTTTAGAAACTGCAATGTAGAAATGACTACAGTAGTTTTCAGATTGTATTGTTTATTATTCGTACGAAAATCAACTTATTGGCAAATGGATTGGTCAATTTTCAAACCTCACAACTATCCAAATTTCTTCGCCAAAATATCGATTTTTTGTAACTGGTGGTTTGGACATGCTCAATTACAACTGACTATTATCATCTGTTTCAATCGATTTACGTCAGTTATGTTGGCGCAGTTTTATAAACGAGTTAGTAAACTGTGCGTATTCATGACCTATTTATATGATTTCAGTTTTGGACCATCCGCGTAACAAAACTTGCCATTGCCATCGTCATGCTGATATCCCTCTTAATCGCGCTACCATGTCTCTTCAACGACGTGACCATTTTCACATACTTCACTTTCACAAATAACATAAAGTCCACACGCTCTGTCGGCCCAACTTTTATCAACTTTAATGTTAGCGTACGTTCGTTTTTTAAACTTTAAACTACCTCATCAGAAACGATTTTTTAGAATGTCTACATACTTTTATTCAACATCCATGTCTATGCCATTTTGGTATCATGTACTTTGTGCTATCTCATATTATTTGTAAAAGTCAACGAAATCCGTGCACTTTCAAAAACACCTTCGATGCGGCTTGAAATTAGGCTACTGTACCCGATGACCGCTCTAGTTCTTTGTAACTTTTTATACATAGCGTATTTTATTTTGAGAGATTATTGGGCAAAGACGCAAACATTTGCGAATAATCCGGAATGGGTTTTTTACATCGCTACAGATGCCTATGACCTGTGCAATGCCTATGTTATTTTGGTGACTTCGAAGGATGTGAGGGAGGCTGTTTTTCAATCGGTTTCAATGCGATTTACAAACACTGTTGTTGGCGGTAACAGTTTTGTGATTTTTAATATAAGAAAACAGAAGGTGTCTAGCATTGCTATTACTTAGTAAAATAAACTGAAATAGATTTTTTATGCATACGTTTACATTTATGATGAGCAAAAATAAACAGCTTTTCGGATTTTTTGGAAGTGAGACAACGTTTGCTTGCACCTGGTACAGAAAACACAGCCGAGAACACCCACAGTGAAACAGTCATGTGCATGTAGTTCCCCCGGGGCACTGATTTTCCGTGTATGCCATTTCAAACACTGCCACAACCCATTATTTTTGATAATAAATAACGTTTGCCATGTAACGGAACAAATCAGATGAGCCGTGAACACTCAGTTGTCGGGCAACTTTAATTGTGAGTTTCGATGAATTCAACTAACGCTCAGTTGGAATTTGACGCTTTTGTAACTTCACTGACTAAAACAATCACTGCATTTAGTTGTGCTGTGTCTTGTCCATTGTATCTGTTGGTGCTTTTTGTTGTTTACAAATTAAGGCATTCTGCGCCGTTCAACTCCGAGTTTTTCACGATCTACGCAGCTTTGGGCATGGTTGATATCACGTATGGTTTTAACCTGCTTTCCAAATTGTGTACATTTATTATTTTAGATGCTATCTTTTGTTCCTTTTCCGAAAACTCCCTCATTGGCATATTGAATGGGAGATTTACAAACCCTATAACCAGCCAAATAATTACATGAAGGTATTGTTCTTTCTCATTTGGTGGTTTGGTCATGCCCAATTCCAACTTACAATCCTTATTGGTATTAACCGATTTGCGTCTGTGGTGATGTTTAAAACTTACAAACAGGTGAGTAAAAACAGCTGAAATGTCGATATACTGGAAATATGTTTCAGTACTGGACAAGTCGCTTCACAAGAATTGCCATCACCTTCCTCATGCTAACGTCCATGTCAATTGCTTTGCCAGTCTTGTTCCTCGATTGTGCTGTTCTTCGATACTCAAGCGTCTTTAATGGAGTTACGATCCTGCACACGGTGGGGCCAGCTTTTATGAATTCGAAAGCAATGGTTTGTTTGATTTGAAATAAACTGTCTAAGAGGGTATGCTTTTTTCCTTTTCCAGGATATTTACATGATGTCATGGAAAGTCCACGTCTATGCCATCCTCATCACGTGTTCACTCTGCTACATGATCATGTTTATCAAAATTAAGGAAATCCGAAAGCAATCGAAAAACGTTGTTATGCGAACTGAATTGCGATTACTGTACCCGATGACGGTCCTGTTTGTTTGCAACTTTCTCTATGTCGGATTTTTCGCATTGCGTGATTATTGGGTCCTAATGGACCATGCAGTTTTTCTTCATTACTCTGAATGGCTTATCTACGTCCTCGCGGACATATACGATCTTAACAATGCCTACGTGATTGTAATAACTTCCAGCGAAGTGCGCAAAGCTGTTTTATCATTTGTTTTTCGAAAGAAGAAAAACAATAGTACGATACCAACCTCAAACACCGAGTTGAAGCTAGAACGACAAAAAACTGCGCATCATAGGTAAAAATTGGTTAAATTTAGTCTTTACTACGAGGCAAAACATAAGTACATTTACAAAAATTTTATGGTATACACCTTTGTAAAGCATTTTTTTGGTTTTAACGGTGCGATGTGTGTGGTAAATATAAAAGAAAGTTTTTCTATCTGTTTGTTGTTTGTGTTTCCCATTTCGGTCTGTAAACTGGGCATCCCTTCGTTTGCCTAAGTAAGTGGGATAGATCATACAGTTCAAAAGAATAATTCAAAGAATGCAGAATTACTACACTTGAAAGTTGTAGCGCCAGACTCAGCGAATATTCATTATAATACTTGTTGGAGGTGAAAAGACAAATAAAGCATTTTTCTATCTTTTTAAACTGAAGTTGTAACGTTTGGCATAAAAGCGGTTGTCTCCAATAATAACCTCAAATGACGCTAAAGCCTGTCTCCTATTCAGTTCATTGCCTTGTCAACAAAGCCTACCGCCAAATATATAATAGCATTCTTTAGTAACACCATTGTAGTTACATTTCCTGTTGGACGTAAAGCCTGCGCAATTCGAACAAAATAATTCCAAGTTCGGTCAAAGTATATGCATTTAATTGCTTTAAAGTTGCTTTGAAATAGTCAGGTTTGGTATTCTTAAACTGTCAAAGTATCTTTCGGTTTGATACCCATGTATTTCGGCACGATTGTTCTCATTAATGAAGCAATTGCCACTGCATCGGCATATTTTTTCAATGGCTGTCTACTGTATTGCGTACTCAGAAATTGGCGACCGGGATTGCGGCAATTAAGCGTTGTTTTGATTCAGAATATTATTTTGGATATGACTTATGGCTTGTTTCCGCTTTTCACTGGCATGGTAAACTGTCAAGTGGTCTTTGCAAAGAATAATAATTTGGTTTCAGTGGATATCTGTTGTCGATGGACGCGTTTACATAGTTTTAAGTGGATTGGTCAGGTATACGACCCCAGTTATTGCTGGCTATGCATACTGTCTTTACTGTTTCATTCTTTCCACCTGCGTTTTTGTGTTTCCACTTCAGTGTTATTTTCGGTACCGTATTCTGCAACAGTGAGTTTTCTTAGAATAATTAGTTTTTAACTGGCTTTATTTTTTACAGAGAAAAAACGATATCATCATTTTACAACATCCTTCTCATAATCCCCCCAGTGTCTATCGCTTTTGTTATTTTCATCGGCTTCGTAAACGCCTACGCTTTCCAAGAAAATTTGCCACTGTTTGATGCCTACGCCGCCCGCATAATAGGCCAGTATGTTCCATTGGGACCGGAAATTCCGTTTGTTGTGGGCGCAAAGGTACCTATCTTTTTTCCTTCCGCATTAGTCGAAGTCATCACTTTTTAGCATTCTACCCTCCTCTCAATAGTATTCGGAGTCACCTGTTTCGCCATGCTTCTATCGAGTACCTTTGTCGCCTACTATGCCCGATGCATCAGCAAAGTTATCAAAGACAATGCACAAATGACACAGAAATACAAACATTTGTACATGATGATGCACTCGACCTTGAATTTACAGGTACTTTGAGTTTGGTCTTTTGTCATTTAATGACGTCTGATGTTTTGTAGGCCATTGTTTTCTTCATCGCAGTGGTGTTGCCGTGTTGTAC